>CAUYRH010114269.1:0-69122 GCA_963574655.1 Perodicticus potto | reverse complement strand
TTTGTGACCTTGGATTAGGCAATAGTTCTTTTTATGGCACCAAAAGCACAGGCAATTAATGAAAAAAGCAGATAAATTGGATTTCATCAAAATGAAAACATTTTGTACTTCAAAGGATATGATCATGGAAGTAAAACAGTAATTTACAGGCTCAGGGCCCATAACACAGTGGTTACAGTGCCAGCCATATACACCGAGGCTGGAGGGTTTGAACCTGGCCTGGGCCAGCTAAACAACAATGACAACTGTAATAATCAAATATAGCTGGGCGTTGTGGCGGGCACATGTAGTCCCAGCTACTTGGGAGTGTGAGGCAAGAGACTCGCTTAAGCCCAAGAGTTTGAAGCTGCTCTGAGCTGTGACACCAGGGCACTCTATTGAGGGAGACATAGTGAGACTCTGTCTCAAAAAAAAAAAAAAAAGAAAAAAAAAGTAATTTACAGAATGGAAGAAAAGTTTCCAAGTCAAATATCCCATATGGGATTTGTATCTGCAATACATAAATAACTGTTAAAATTAAATAACAAAAAGATAATTCAACAATAAATCCTCCCCAAATAACCTAATTAAAAAATGTGACAAGGAGTAGTGCTAAACACTACTAATAATTGGAATGTAAACCAAAACCACAAAGGGATACCAACCCACATCCATCAGAATGGCTATCATAAAAAACAATAGCAAAACAGCAAAAAGCACAAAGTAAATATTGGTGAGAATGCGAAGAAACTGGAACCCTGTGCATTGCTGGTGGAAAGGTAAAAAGGTGCAGCCACTGTGAAAAGTGGTATAGTGATTATTTTAAAAATTAAACATGGAGTTACCACATAACTCAGCAATGTCACTGCTGAGAAGATACCATAGAGAAGTGAAAGCAGGTATTAAAACAGATATGCACCACGTGCATAGCACCACTATTCCCAATAGCCAACAGGTGGAAATAACCCAAGTGTCTGTCCACTGATGAATGAATGGATTGAAGAAAATGCGGTGTATTCATATAATGGAATGTTATTCAGCCTTAGAAAGGAACGAAATTTTGACACATTCTGCAAATGCAAGAAACTTGAACATATAAGTGAAATAATCCGATCACAAAAGAGCAGATCCTCCAAAGAATCCACTTATATCATTGCAGAGATCAGTCACATCAGAAAGGAGAGAAAGGTTGCCAGGGCTGGTTTGGAGGGAAGAATGGGGAGTTAGTGCTTAATGAGTACAGAACTTCAGCTTGGGACGATCAAGAAGTTCTGGAGACAGATGGTGGGGATAGTTGCTCGAGTATGCTTAATTCTACAGATCTAAAAATTATTCAATAGGCAAATGTTATGTTATGTGTATTTCACTACCATAAAGGAATGAAGTAAAAATAATAAAAATGGAAATGACCCAATTACAAATGTACAAAGGTTTTGAATAGACATTTCTCCAAAGAAGATATACAAGCGGCTCACATGAAAAGATGCTCACTATTATCAGTCATCAGGGAAATGAAAATAAAAACTGTCTGGCTATCCCTCTTCACACCCACTAGGATAGCTATGGCCAAGAAGACAGGTAAGTGTTCATGGGGATGTGGAGAAATGCACCTGTCATGCACTCCTGGTGGGCCTGTCAAACAGTGCAGACATTCTGGAACCAACCTGGAATCTCCTCAAATGGTTAAACATGGAGTTACCATGTGATCCCGTAATTTCACTCCTAGGTATATTCTCAACAAAAAATACATATACATTTATCCACACAAAATTTCGACAAGAATTGTAATATCCATAGCAGCCCCAAAGTGGGAGCAACCCAAATGTTTTGCCAACTGATACTAAATGTGGTCTGCGTATGACGGGAAGTTATTCTGGGATAAAGAGCAATAAAACACTGACCTGTGCTAAAACAGGGATGAAACTTTGAAAGCGTTAGGCTGAAGGAAAGAAACCAATCACAAAGGACCACGTGTTATAGGATTCCATTCATATGAAATGTCTAGAATCAGCAAAGTTACAGGGACAGAAAGCCTTTAGTGGCTGCGCAGGGCTGAGTGGGTTGGGGAAACTGGTGAGACATCAGAGTTTCTTTTGAGGTTGATGAAATTTCCAAAATGTATTGTGGTGATAGATATACAACTCTGCGATATACTAGTGACCGTTGAATTGCACACTTTAAACGGGTGAATTACGTGGGGTGCGAAATATAGCTCAATAAAATGATTTTAAAAAGAGTAAGTGTGGGTGCTTAATGTATATATTTATGGGGTAATGACACTACAAAGGGGTATGCTTACTGATGAATTTTAGAAAAATTACTTACTCTCATTCCCCTCTTGTATTTGTGAATTCAAACAAAAAAACTGGGTTATTCTCCTCTGGGTTAAGAGTGAGCCATTGGGAAAAAAGAGATTACCTACATCTCTCTGTGGGGAGTGTGGCATAGGATTTCATTACCTTCTTGCTTCTCTCTTTTTTTTAAAAACAAGTATATTGCGTTGTTATTTACCACAGAATCCATCCATTTACAGCATATGATTCAATAATTTTTGCAAATGTATACTGTTGTTCATAGATCACTATATATTCTGTTTTAGGCTCAGCGCCTGTGGCTCAATGGGCACCAGCCATGTACACCTGAGCTGGTGGGTTTGAATCCAGCCCTGGCCTGCCAAACAACAATGACGACTGCAAACAAAAAATGGCCGGGAGTTGTGGCGGGCGCCTGTAGTCTCAGCTACTTGGGAGGAGGAGGCAAGAGACTCGCTTGAGCCCAGGAATTGGAGGTTGCTGTGAGCTGTGATGCCACCGCACTCTATCCAGGGTGACAGCTTGAGGCTCTGTCTCAAAAACAAAACAAAACAAAACAAACAAACAAACAAAAAAACAAATATAATTCCATTGTAGAAAATTTCATCTACCCAAAATGTTGCCTGGTGCTCATTTGCAGTCCCTTCCTGCCCTACCCCACGCCCACTTGCCTGCTTTCTGCCTCGGTATTTCTGCAGTACTTTATGTCTGGATTCTCTCACCTAGCATGTTGTTTCTTTCTTTCCTTCTTTCTTTTAATTAAATCATTGCTGTGTACATTAATGCGATCATGGGTTACAATGCGTTGGTTTTAAATACAATTTGAAATATTTTCATTGAACTGGTAAACATAGTTTTCATGGCATTTTCTTAGTTATTGTGTTCAGACATTTACATTCTACATTTAGCAAGTTTCACCTGTACCCTTCTAAGATGCACCGTAGGTGTGGTTCCACCAATCACCCTCCCTCCACCCATCCTCCCCTCCCTTGCCCCTTTCCCCATATTCTTGTGTATAATTGGGATATAGCTTTCATATGAAAGCTATAAATTAGTTTCATAGTAGGGCTGAGTACATTGGATACTTTTTTTTCCATTCTTGAGATACTTTGCTAAGAAGAATATTTTCCAGCTCCATCCATGTAAACATGAAAGAGGTAAAGTCTCCATCTTTCTTTAAGACTGCATAATATTCCATGGTGTACGTATACCACAATTTGTTAATCCATTCATGGGTTGATGGGCACCTGGGCTTTTTCCATGACTTAGAAATTATGTATTGGGCTGCAGTAAACATTCTGATACAGATATCTTTGTTATAATGTGGTTTTTGGTCTTCTGGATATATACCTAGTAGAAGAATTATAGGGTCAAATGGCAGTTCTATTTAGCATGCCTTTTCTGATAGACATCCATGCTGGTGTGTGTATTAATAGTTCTTTCATCTTTACTGCTGAGTAATAGTTCATTGAATGAAATATACACGTTTCATTTATTGATTCTAGCAGACGGACATTTGATGCATTTCTAGTTGTTGGGTATGCTTATGACTAAAGCTGCTATGAACGTTTGTATATAAGTTTGGGTGGATGCATTCTCTTGGGCTAAATCTCTGAGTTGTACAGGTATGTGTGGGTTTAACTTTTAAAGTAACTGTCAACTGTTTCCAAAAGTCACCAGACCATGTTGCATTTCCACCAGGCAGATGAGGATTCCCGTTTCTCCGTATCCTTGTCATCACTTGGCGATCTCAGTTTGCTGGATTTTAACCCTTCTAGAAGGTGCATGGTGATCTATCCTTTTAAATCGGGAAATAAATTACTTCTGGATTCTAGTGTTCAGAGGGAAATGCTGAGTCCCAGAGAGGGAGGGCAGGATGTGTTGGGAGTTATGACGTTCCTGGAGCCCACTGGACCGAGAAGTCTCGGGAGGAACTGCCGAGGACTCTGAAGTCTCTTCTCCCAATTTCAGGGAAAAAAAGAAAAGTAGAAACAAAAAACACTTCATAAACAGTTCAAGGAAAAGTGCTATAATAAAAAAAAATTACAACAGTGGAAATAGCTTGAAGTCTTACATTCTAGCTCCAGCTAAGTTCTTAAATAGCTGGATAAGCCTTTTTATCATTTTTAGCCTCAGATACCTTGTGTGCAAAGACAGAAGTTCAAATACTTTTCTTACGAATCCTTCCAATTCGACCTAGAAAGTCTGAGAATGTACCTGATGTTTCTAAGATGGGATGCGACATAGGCCATGATATTGATATGCTGTTAAACATGAAAATTTTAAACTTTTGTCTTAGTAGGAAGACTGTGGTCAGAAGATGCAAGCGGATATCTTGCTGTTAAGATCAGTAAAAAGGGCATTTACGTAAATTTCCTAAATTCTCGCACTTGGTGACTCCTTGGCCCACCCACTTGACATGTGCTATAATCTCTATCACTTTCACCTGTGACTTTATGGTTCATTATGAACATAATGAAAGTGGTTATTTCAATTATTTTCTTATTTGTGCGAAGATGGACTGAGAGGCTTAGGTGGGCTGCTTAGATTTTACACCAAGAGAAACATTGGTACATAATTACCTACAGGTGAGCGATATGCTTTATGAATTGGGCGCATAGCGTCTCAAGTTTGTTTTAGAATGTGTAGTTATTTTTCACACAAAAAACATGTTATTTATGTTGGCTACAGCAGATTTATTTTACATGAGTGAATAAATATCTTTGCAAGTTCTCAATTTGATTTCTAATATGATTACTATTGATGGAAATTTTGGGGGCTTCTCGGTAATTTTGGGGGTATAAAGTGTTCTCATATCCAAGAGGCTTGAGATCTGCTGGCCCATTGCCCCATCATCTGACTTCTGCAAGTCCCACACATGCCTTACTTAGCCTTCTGGTCATCTTGCCTCCTACTTCGACTACTTTGTGGTGAGATACCTACAGATTCCAAAATGTGATTCACAGTTTGATTTCTTATGCTATGTGACCACCATAAAGCCTCTAACTTTGCTGTCCACTCTCAAAAACCTTTTTCTTTCTCTCCTTGAGGTTGTGACGTCAGCCTTTCCAATGCGTCTCCCTACCTTCCTGTCCTCCCAATGTCTGGCAACGTTTGCTCCTTGTTCTTACCCGTCAGTTATTTCTCAGGGCTCCAGCCTAGGTTCTCTTTTCTTACTGTTCCACATATTCTCCCTGTGGTGTCTTGCTCAAGTGTGTGGCTTCGGTTTCTGTCAATAGGCCAGTGATTTCCATTTCTGCATTTCTTTCCTGGGCTTGATATCCTTGTTTCCAAATACATGTCAATGCCCGGCAAGCATCCTAAAGGGAACACGTCCAGCTGCAACCCATGAACTCCCCTTACTAAGCATTTACTTGCATGCATATTTTGATTGACAGTATTATCCATTTCATTGGAAGCAACAGAAAAGAAAAACAAAGCCAATAGCTTAAACAACCCTGGAGTCGTCTTTGACTCCTTCTCTTCCTAGCTCCCCCAAATGCACTGGCTCCTCAAATCCAATTCTAACTCCAAAACATCACACGTACTCCTTGTTTTTCCTCCTCTTACTCCTACTCACACCATCCTTTCCCTGCACTATTGACACTGTCCCAGGGACCAGCCTGTCTACAGACTTTCTCCCAGGTACTTTCTAGAGTTATTTTTCAAGCATGCACATGCAGCACACCGTTGTCACTTCTAATATTTCAAAACCTTCCGGCTTCCTCCTCATCTACAGGGTAACATTCATATTCCTTAAGCAGCAAAGTCCTATGAAGTCTTATCACTTGGCCCTACGGAGTTTTCCGGGTGTCTCTTGGCATGCTCAATTTACACCCTTTCCCCGGCCATGCTTTGCCTTTGTTCAGGTGGTTTTCTCTGTCTAGTTTCTATACCTGCTTGTGAGTAGAACTCATAGTTTGGGTCTCTTTTTAGAGGTGATTTCCTTTTGCTATCTTCCTTTGTTCTCAGCCCAAGGCACACTTGCTTTATCTTGCAAACTCCCAAATCAGTTAGAATCAGGGTCATCATCAGTCTCAATACTTAGGTATTTTTTATACCTCTGCCTCACTACCACGTTGTGAGTGGAACTGTGCCCGCTCTGTGCCTAGCTCACCACCCCTAACCTGTGTGCAGATGGATCGGGTCAGAACAGGGCTCCTTTGCTTTGCTTCTGAACCAGCCACAGAGATATTAATTTCTCTTCATAGTTAAATCAAGATGTGAATATTAAATTGCTTCTTTATTGAGCAAAATGGGTGCAAATGTGGTGATGCAGATGAAATGATGTTCTGCTCACTGTTTGCTTCCTTTACTAGATCAGCAAAGTGGAGAAAGATTTAGAGCAGAGTTTTTCAACTGGTGTGCCATGAGAGGACCTTAGGTGTGCCACGAAAGTTTTTAAAGATCATTAATTATTTTCAAAAGACGTTTAAAGCACAGTAAGTATATTCTTTTTTTATACCACTTTTTGATCAACATAATTTAAATGTGCCTCAGAAGTTCTTTTTTTACTCTTTTTTTTTTGATCAGCATAATTTAAGTGTGCCCAGAAGTTGAACTATAGGTTCAAGTGTGCTATAAGACAAAAAAGGTTGAGAAACACTTATTGAGAGGAAAAAAGAGATGTGGAATGAGAGCACTCGTGGGGAAGAAAGGGAAAACCCAGTGAATTCCTAGGGAAAAAAGTTACCAAAGGAGATGCAGGAGATAGAAAAAGATTGTGGGAAAGAATGTACAGCAACAGAACCGAAGAATAGTCAACTTGCTGCCAATAAGGAGCTACAGGGAAAAAGAACTACAGGAACGAGAGGAAACTGTGGCAGGATGTGGCTTCACAATTCTTTGCAGAGCTCCAGCTCGGGCGGG
Source organism: Perodicticus potto (assembly GCA_963574655.1). NCBI lineage: Eukaryota > Metazoa > Chordata > Mammalia > Primates > Lorisidae > Perodicticus > Perodicticus potto. Next base: position 61,962 of record CAUYRH010114269.1, on the reverse strand, counting down.
CTTCTTGATATTGTCTCTAAAGTGTGTGCTCGCCCTGACTCTTAGATCCTTAGTTTGCTCTGAAAGGCACTTTTGGGTCAAAAGGCCAGAGCTCCCCGTTAGAATAGGAGACTGTCTTTTGTGAGCATAGGAGCTTGGACAATTTAATTGGAGAACTCATCCTGGAAAAAACGCTATGGATGTATTCCTCATTGTTGGACGTATTCCTCATTGTTTGGACGTATTCTTCATCGTATGGTCGTATTCCTCATTGTTTGGACGTATTCCTCATTGTATGGACATATTCCTCATTGTATGGACGTATTCCTTCTAAAGTACTGACACCAGGGCCTAGTCCACCCTGCAAAGCAATTTTGGAGCTCTTTTGGTAGAATTGTACAATGACATCAGGGCTGTCATCATATAAATTATGACAATCAAGTTCATAAACTTGCAGGAGTAAATGCTACATACCTTGTTGCTGAATATCACTATGGCCACCAGACGGCCAAGGGAGACACTTTGAATGTGACAGGTCTGGGCACAACTGATGAAACCTTAGTTGAGTGATAGAACTTGTGAAACTGCTTGTTTCTAAAGCTTAGAGAATAGTTTGGTGGTTTAAGAAGAGTAAAAAAGAAAGAGGGAGAATCCGGGTGTAGTGGTTCACATCTGTAATCCTCACACTCTGGGAGGCTGAGGTGGGAGGATCACTTGAGGCCGAGGGTTCAAGACCAGCATGATCAACAGCAAGACCCGTCTCTATAAAAAAATTAAAAAATTAGCCAGGTGTGTTGAGGCACATCTCTAGTCTCAGCTACTCAGGAAGCTGAGGCAGAAGGATTGCTCGAATCCAGGTGTTTGACATTGCTGTGAGCTAGGTTGATGCCTGGGCACGACAGGGTGAGATCCTGTCTGTGCCCCCTGCAAAAAAGGAGTGAAAATTTGACTTGAGGAGATTTTCTTATAGGCCTTAAAAACAAATGGAAGAATACTTTGAAAATGAATTTTCAAATTTTATTATGATTTATGTCTTTGAGAAATATTTAGTTTTTGCATATTCTGCTGACTTTAAAATGATTAGACATGGTGTGTCTTTAAACACCAGGCAGATATTACTACTAGGTTTAATATGAAAGCGTATTTTACTTCTAAAGTGTTATCACATAACACTCTTCTAAACTTTTGAATTTATTTCATTCAATATGTAGCTTATTATCAAACAAAAGTTCTGATTCTGGAGAAATCTTTCATTAAAAAATGAGGGATTTATAAGTTCAGTCCTTATGTTCTGCTGTAATTTTAAAATCACGATTAAATTTACAGCTTATCATTCTTCAACTGAAGCAATTGGCATTTGCAGCTTAGATCTCTTGTATGTTCTTTAAACAGGATTTCTTTCTTTCTTTCCTTTCTCTTTTCTTTCCTTCCTTCCTTCCTTCTTTTTCCTTTCCTTCCCTTCCTCCCTCCTTCCCTCCCTCCCTTCCTTCCTTTCTTTTTTCACAGTCTGACTTTGTCACCCCTGGTAGAGTGCTGTAGTGTCACAGCTCACAGCAACCTCAGACTCCTGGGCTCAAGTGATCCTCCTGCCTCAGCTTCCTGAGTAGCTGGGACCACGGCGACAGCCATAGAGACAGGGTCTCACTGGTAGCTCAGGCTGGTCTTGAACTCGTGAACTCAGGCAATCCGCCCTCCTTACCTTCCCAGAGTGTTAAGATTATAGGCGTGAGCCACTGTGTCCCATCTTATGAATTATTTCTGAAGTTTGATATCAAAGAGAATTAAGATTTTACATAAAATCTTATTAAAATCCTATATCAATTTATGAAATGGAAGAAATTACACGTGATAGGTGAGGTTAGTAGGCATCTCTTTAGTATCTTAAACCAAACTCCTGATTATTGGGCCTATTTCGTCAGAGGATTGAGGTGTCAGCTGGTTTGGTTCCTAAAACGGCACCTACAAGGTCAGACAATTAAGTTCAGGGACAGATCTGTGGGCAGAAGCATAACGCTTCTGGGCTGGGCATGGTGGAGAAGCCCTGTAATCCTAGCACTCTGGGGGCCGCAGTGCGATGGATGGCTCGAGGTCAGGAATTCAAGACCAAACTGAGCAAGAGCGAGGTCTCACCTCTACTGAAAAAGTAGAAAAAAATTAGCCAGATGGCATGGACCCAGAGTCCCAGCTCCTTGGGAGGTGGGGGCAGGAGCTCTTGCTGGAGCCCAAGAGTTGAGGTTGCTGTGAGCTGTGATGATGCCTCTGCAGTCTACCCAGAGCGACAGAGCCGGACTCGGTTTCAAAAAACAAAACAAGCTAAAACAGCCCCACAAGAACATGCTCTGTCAAATTCAGTGTTTAGGTTCTCATCCCTCCTTATCCCCACCTTCTTTCTCTCAAACCTTGCCCAGGAATCACAGTGAGTTGGAGCCTGAAGGGGTTGGGTCGGCTCCTTACAGGACTCATGGAGAAGTGAGGGCCAGAGAGAGGCCAGGCCCACCCTGCCGCCCCTCTCACCTGGGGCACAGCCACCGGCTCCCAGCCCAGGCCCTCTTGGTCACATCAACCCTCTGTGCTTTGCTGCCATTGAAAATAGTGTGTGGCTGGCACTCCCTGGTCGGCAATACCCTCGAAGTCTTGAGCCAATCCACTGTAAGAGGATCAGCGCTGGCTCCCCACGTTAGAACAGACTATTCAACAACTTATCATTTTGGTTACAAACGATACAAGAGAGAAAAGAAGGGAGATGGACGCAGAGCAGGACAGCAGGGCACGGAAGCAATTGAGCTGAGCGGGTCGGTGGGAGGACCCAGGCTCACACCGCCTGGCTCCTTCCTCCAGCGGGGCATCTATCTATCTGCTAACCGTGGTGCGGCCAGGGCCCGTGGCGCGGTCTCTCTGCCCTCTGTTGTAGGGTTTCTGGGATTAGACAAACCGAGGGATGTGTCAGCAGGCCTGACACGGGGTTAGCACACAGCACAAGGGTCAGTGGAGGCAGGAAGAGCTCCTTTTTGTTAGAAGAGCCCAGTGCAGTTCAGCAGCACCTGCGGATGTCAGGCGTAGTCACTCACCTGTGACAACAGGTGGTCTGCTCAGCACTTCTCCCGGATCGGGTCCTGCCTTATTTAAGAGCCCAGCCGGCCCCTCAGGCGCTGCACGCTGCATTTTTCAGCGTGACTCTGGGAGACCCAAATAGGAAAAGGAATGATCTTTTTAGGGCCATCGTGAGCCAGCTCATCTCGCCCACAATGACTCTTCCAAGAGGAAGACACCTCTGCTCCCTAAGAGGCTTTGGGTAGGGATATACATCAGAGTACAATTTCTGGGTTACATGGTAACTCTACAGCTTATTTTTTAAAGAACTGCCCGACTATTTTCCAAAGTGGCTGCGTCATTTTACATTCCTATCAGATTCTATTTCTCAACAAACTCATCAGGACTTGTTATTTTCTGTTGTTTTGACTGCAGCAATCCCAGTGACTGTGAACTGGCACTTCATGGTGGTTTTATTTGTATTTTCTTAATAATGATGTTGGACAAATGTTCATGTGCTTTTTGTTGATTTGTGTATTTTCTTTCTTTCTTTTTTTTTTTTTGAGTCAGAGCCTCAAGCTGTCACCCTGGATAGAGTGCTGTGGCATCACAGCTCACAGCAACCTCCAATTCCCAGGCTCAAGCAAGTCTCTTGCCTCCGCCTCCCAAGTTGCCGGGAGTATAGGCGCCCACCACGATGCCCGGCCATTTTTTGGTTGCAGCCGTCCCGGGCTGGATTCAAACCCACCAGCTCAGGTGTACGTGGCTGGCACCTTAGCCTGTTGAGCCACAGGTGCCGAGCCAATTTGTGTATTTTCTTTGGAGAAATGTCTATTTAGGTCATACACTCCCTCTCTTTTTAGATGGGTGACAAAATTTTATTCTAAAAATTGAACTTGGTAAAAATAATCATACCAAAAGATGATCATTATAATAAAGCCGGGAGAAATGTAATAGGAATTTGCTTTCATTTTTTTTTCTGAAAAGCACAAAATTGACCACCATATTATACTTCCAACTCTCATGTAGCTGTATATGATTTATTCACTTTATGAATTATCGAAAACATCTTAAGTCAAAAGCATCTTCTATATCTGGATTGATTTTATCTTTAAGTAAATATAATCTCAAGGAATACAAACAAATGTAAACATTCATATCTCTATCAATATCTATCTATATCTATATTTTTTAAAGAGACAGGGCTTGCTCTGTTGCCTAGGCTGGAGTGTAGTGGTTTTTCACAAGTGTGATTCCACTACTGATCAGCAAGGGAGTTTTGACCTGCTTCATTGCTAACCGGGGTTGGTTCACCCCTCCTGAGGCAACCTCATGGTCCTCCAACTCTCGGGAGGTCACGATATTAATGCTGAACTTAGTGTGGACACCCAATCAGCATAGCAAATTTTTATATATGGTAGTGGAAGAGGTCCAACTTCAATGTTTGGCCCATGGATACTCAGTACATTTGTTGAAGAAACTATTCATCTCATTGAATTGTCTTCACACCCATGTACAAAAATCAACTGACCATTAATATACGGGTTTCTTTCTGGACTCTGTGTCTTATTCCATTTACCTACGTCTCTACTGATGTCAGTCTTAATTACTGCAGCTTTTTAGTATGCTTGGGCAGGGTAACTCCTCAACTTTGTTCATCTTTTTCAAGACTGCTTTTGGCTAGTCTTGATCCTTTGAATTTTCATATGAATTTTAGGATCAGCTTGTGAATTTCTGTGAATAAGTCAGCTAGGATGTTGAAAGGAAATGTGTTAAAACTGTGGCTCAGTTTGGGGAGTATTGTCATCTTAATATTAAGTATTTCTATTCATGAACCTGGGGTATCTCTTATTTAATTTTTTACGGTTTTTGTAGTTTTCATTGTACTTTTATTTCTGTTTATTTTTTCCTGTGGTTTTTTTTTTTTTTAATTTCAGATTAATGTAAGGGTACGTACAATTAGGTGGCATTGTTTCCATTTGTTAGGTAAAGTCCAAGTTGCAGTTGAGTTCTTCACCCAGGAGCTGTGACATATACCCCTACACTGTGCCCAGTAGGTGAGATCTTACCACACTCCCTCCCTTTACCCCTCCCCCATTTTTGCACTTCTTTTGTTGAATTTATTTGTCGGTGTCTTATTGTCATTGACAATATTGTAAATCAAATAGTTTTCTTAATTTCCTTTCAGGATTATTCATTGCTATTGTATGGAAGCACAATTGACTTTTAAAAAATCGATTTCCTAGCCTGCAACCTTACCAAACTCATTTATTAACTCTGAAAGTTTTTTTTCTAATATGCATTAGTTCGGTTTTTGAAATGTTAAATTTTAAGTACTAGCATGCTATTGAGTACAAAGGTCTAGGGATCAAGAAAAGTCTGGGATAGGTCTGGGATGGAGTTCCATGTCATGGGAGCAGAAGAGATGAGCACAGTGGGAGGCAAAGATGCCTCTGCTCGGCTTCAGGAAATGCCAGTGACAGGCAGGGACAGCACAGTAAAAAGCAATATGCTCATTTTATTCTTTTTTTTGGAGACAGAGTCTCACTATGTTGCCCTGGGTAGAGTGCCGTGCCATCACAGCTCACGGCAACCTCAAACTCTTGAGTTTCAGTGATTCTCTTGCCTCAGTCTCCCAAGTAGCTGGGACTACAGGCACCCGCCACAACGCTGGGCTATGTTTTGGTTGCAGTTGTCTTTGTTATTTAGCTGGCCCGGGCCGGGTTTGAACCCACCGTCCGTCCTCGGCGTATGTGGCTGGCATTGTAACCACTATGCTATTGGTGCTGGCTGGCTCATTTTATTCCTATAAAACAGTTATGGTTAAAAGTGTGAGGTTGTTTTTTTCCCCCCAGAAGTTTTCTTTTATATTTCTCCTGATGCCAGTGAATTCAGATGAATAGCCCTTCCAAGAACTTTCATATCAAAGCTTCCTTTATCAAATAATATATGAAAATATTGAGATAAATACTGCTAAACATTTTGAAAACGGAAGTAACTTCCTCACAATATCATTCGTTGATGATGATTACTATCTATGATCATTTCAGGTCAAGCTTAGGGACTAGGGTCTCATTGCTCCTGATCTATCAGTAACTGTCTAAGAGCAGGCTTCTGTTTAAGGCGATGGAAAACGGAAGATGCCAACCTGGAATTGTTTTTGAGGGTAAATTAAAAGAGACATTATCCCAATGAATGGCATGTAGACAAACAGGTAGAAGAATTTGGAAGTGTCTATTTCCATTTCCTCTTGATTTTGTTCATAGCTGACATTCCTTTTGCCCACAGAGCAGGCTCCTGTCAGCACGTCTGCCTGGGGTTTGCCATCAGTGATAGGGATGCTCCAATGTCAACGGGTGTTTTCTCTGTCAGAAGTCTTTTATGTTTCCTTTGGATGTATTTCAAGCCTGGATAAAAACTTGTTTGCCTGAAATGGCTTATCTCTTTCATAGACCCGGCTGGCTGGAAGATGTCTGAGGTCCTGTTGCCAGGGAATTCTCCATCGGAATATGTCCTTGTGACTCACTAAACTTTCAGGTTGGGGTTCCAGGTAGTGTGTCTGGTATGAGACAAAGTGTCCACATGGAAACCAGCTACAATGTTTTGATTCAAAACTTTGTCTGGAGCAATATCTAGGAATTTTTTTTTTTTTTTATTTCCGTGGGAAATAAGTTTAGCAACTGGTGACCTCTCTTCCTTGATTTCTGGTCAGGCAATCCACCAAAAGTTTTAAGTTCGAATACATAGTGCTACTTTTAAACATATAGTATGGCCTGATAGTTAGATAGTTGATACTTGAAAGAGCCCTCTTGATGGTGAGTCAACTTAGTATTCTTCTCTTTTGCCAGTCATATTGAAAGAATAAAATCCTAGATCCATCAGAAAAATAAATTATTAAAATAATTAATTATATTAATAAGAACTACATGTTCACTGAAATTATTTTATGGACTTCATTATAAATTCATTAAAAAATCTATTTGTGTTTTCACTAGATGAAGTTTAATTGCCCTAAATTCTTAGTTTATTTTTATTTTGTTTATTTATTTTGAGACAGAGTCTCACTCTGTCACCCTGGGTAGAGTGGCATGGCATCACAGCTCACAGTACCCTCAAACTCTTGGGCTCAAGTGGTCCTCTTGCCTCAGCTTCCTGAGTAGCTGGGACTGCAGAACGCACCATAACACCCAGCTAGTTTTCCTGTTTTTAGCAGAGATGGGGTCTTCCGTGCGCTTAGGCTGGTCTCGAACTCCTGAGCTCAAGCAATCCACTTGCCTCGGCTCCTAGGATTACGGGCGTGATCCACCATGCCCGGCCTTAAATTCTTAGTTTAATTAATTAATTAGTTTAAAATTTAGGTTATATTGTCTTCTTTTGTATTTTTAAAAGTGAAATATGGTCTGTCTATCAGACTGATTTGGGGAATTTAAGCATTTTCTTGTGTACTAAGATGGCCACACTCCCTAGCTCAGATCCTTTTAGACCCCCCTCTTCCACATTAGAAATTATTTTATTGAATTGATTGGTGCAATCACGTTGGTTTTTCTCTTGTAAATATAATTAAGGTGTTACACTGTTATAATAACTATGAAAATTAAATGTATTTATTTTATTTTATAAACAGGGTCTCACTCTGCAACCTCAAACTCTTGGATTTAGGAGATTGTCCTGCCTTAGCCTCCCAAGTAGCTGGGACTACAGGCACCAGCCTTTGTTTTTTTCTTTCTTTTTAATTCTATTCTATTCTATTCTATTCTATTCTATTCTATTCTATTCTAGAGACAGAGTCTCACTTTACTGCCCTCTGTAGAGTGCAGTCCCATGACAGCTCACAGCAATGTCCAACTCCTGGGCTTAGGCGATTGGTTCTCTTGCCTCAGCCTCCGGAGTAGCTGGGACTAGAGGCGCCTGCAACAACGCCTGGCTATTTTTTTGTTGCAGTTTGGCTGGGGCCGAGTTTGAACCCGCCACCCTTGATATATGGGGATAGCGCTTTACCCACTGAGCCACAGGTGCCTTCCATGTTTTTTCTATTTTCAGTAGAGACTCTTGAGCTCAAGCAAACCACCCCCCTCCGGCTCCCAGAGCCATGTGTGTTTTCAATACAGAGAGGCCTCCCAGGAGGCGTCTTCCCCGCCACCCCTCCCCCTGCCCTGCTCCCCTTCCCGCTGTACCTACTACCTGAGAGCAGCGATGTTCTTCTCTCCACAAGTTCAGGCAAGGTCAGGTCACAGGAAAAACAATCCCAGGCATATCTGCCCATCCTCTGAGGCCTGGCAGGCAGCAGGGGACACTTGGCACAGAAAGGAATTGCTGTTCTTTGAGAAGAATTCAGCATTCGTGGCCTCATTTTCTTATTCTCTTCTTCCAAACTCCTTTATCCCCTCACCTTGTTGATCTTTTACAATTCCTGACTTGTATTGTCTTGAGATATAAGGAGAGCAGTCTACTGAGGAGCTGCTGGACTGAGTTTTCTTATCCATAAATCTTATCAGGTGTGTTTCACACGACCTTTCTTTTGTGTCTTTTTTTTTTTTTTTTAAATATATATCAGGCATTGAAATATGTCTTCTTTCCAGATTATTTTCGTTTGATGAAATAACCAATAGCATTCAGTTAACACCTGAAATGTATTTCTAACCCCTCAGGGGTTCCAGTGTTGATTCAGCCCTTGGGGGTGGCACAAACTGAAGGAAGGACGGAGAGAAGAAAGGAACGAAGGCGAGTGAGAAGGTGCCCTTGGCAAGCCTCCTCCTGGACGTGGGCGGCAGCGGCGAAGGCCGTTATTCATTCCCTTGACTGCTGTTTTTACCTTTAGGAACCGTGTTCCTTCCAAAGACCAGCTGAGGTGCAACAGAATGACCCTAAGATGCCGTCTGTTCAGTTCGATGTTGGGTTGAAATCTGCTAAGGAAGAGATGAATCCTGGGGTCAGCCTGAGTGCACAGAAGTACCCACGCTGAGCAGCCTCACCGCACCTGCCTTCGGGAGTGTCCAGGGCCTTGCACCCGCCATCTTGCTGACTCCCGCTGCCCCCCTAGGATGTGAACTCTGCTTTAAAGACGATTTGCCCAGATTTGCCCAATGTCACGTACAATGACACAGATAATGAGCAGCAGGGCCACGATGTGAACCTAGACTTTTTTTTTTTTTTTGAGACAGAGCCTCAAGCTGTCTCCCTGGATAGAGTGCCGTGGCATCACAGCTCACAGCAACCTCCAATTCCTGGGCTCAGGCGAGTCTCTTGCCTCTGCCTCCCAAGAAGCTGGGACTACAGGCACCCGCCACAACGCCCGGCCTTTTTTGTTTTGGTTGCATCCACCATTGTTGTTTGGCGGGCCCGGGCTGGATTCGAACCCGCCAGCTCAGGTGTACGTGGCTGGCGCCTTAGCCCGTTGAGCCACAGGCGCTGAGACAGAACCTAGAGTTTTAAAAGCTTGTTACCTACATGACCCTCTTCTCTCCTGGCTCTTTTCCTCAGCAGTGTGTGATGCGTCATGTAGCGAAAGGAGAAAGTGTGGGACAGGAGCTGGCTCTTCCGGGACTCGGTCTTAGTGCTGGAGATATTGGTAAAGGGATTAAACTCTGCCCCTTCCCCTGCAGGCACAGGCTGGGACCCTCCTTGGGTCGAGCGACTGAAATCTGATTTAGCTTTGCTTCAGGGCTCCCTTAGATCCCTGGTTCTAACCGTAGTGATGTGTCAACCCACCTCCTCTGCTCCTCCCAGTGCACCCTTCCTCACGGCCCATACTGTCCTTTGGGTTTTTTCAGTCACCCACATTCTTCCTATAGTCCCCCTTTTGCCTGCGTGTGCTGTGTTGAGCACTCAAAGAGCCGCATGTTTGGGATCCTTGTAAAATTCACAGCAAATACTTCAATAGAGATGGATCATTCCTCAATCTTTAAATGACTATATCTTGAGGCACTGAGAAATGGCTTTCTCAAAATGAAGAAAAAAGAGGTGGAACCTGTGAAGTCCACCATTCCTTATCTGGTATTTTGAAATGCAAGCAGCTCTAAATCAGGCAACATCTAATCTGATCCAACAGTAGCGTGGTTCTTAGACTCTTAAAATCCAGGATGACGCAACTCAGAAAACTCCAGCTCTTCCCACGTTGATGGATTTGAAGGCTTCCAGCTGAGATGAGCCTACTGACTGCAGACCCCAGGATGGGGTCCAGATGGGGCCCTGGGACTGTCACAGGTGGGGGCTGTACAGTCTCTCAACAAACCCTGCCAAGTGCACAAACATCTAGCAAAGTAACTTTATTTTTTGATTTTTTATTTAAATTTTGAGATTAATATGAGGGTGCAAATGATTAGGTTACATTGTTTCCATGTTTAGTAACTTTATTTTTTGATTTTTTATTTAAATTTTTAAATTAATATGAGGGTGCAAATGATTAGGTTACATTATTTCCATGTTTAAGGTAAAGTTCAAGTTCTAGTTGAGCTTTTCACCTAGAGGGTGTGCTGTATACCCTTACACTGTGCACCTTAGGTGAGAGCTCACCCATCCCCCCTCCCTCCCCCCACCTCTCTCTCCTGCCTCTCCTCTTTCCTCCCTCCTACTTGAATATACTTGTGTTTTTCTCTCATGTGTAATTGTTTTTCTATTGGTTTCATATTAGTATTGAGTACATTAGATACTAGCAAGTAAATATAAAAATTCATAGTTTCTGGGAGGCACCTGTGGCTCAGTGAGTAGGGTGCCGGCCCCATGTACAGAGGGTGGCGGGTTCAAACCCGGCCTCAGCCAAACTGCAACAACAACAACAACAAATTCATAGTTTGTGATCTTTCATTTTCAGAGAAGCTGCCCTCTATGTTCTCCACAGAGCACCCACATGAGAGCTCCCTCTGAGTGAGTGCAGCTGTGTTCTGACCCAAGGACCACGCCAGCTAGATGATCCCTTTACAGGTCCACAGCTACTCATCCAAAAATCTAAAAACAAATGAACTAAAAAAAAAAAACAAACCCCACTTAAAATCGAAGTTATTTTTATTTGGCAGAAAAAATCTGATGTTAAATCTTTCTTCTAAAGGGATGGGGAGCCTGCAGCCTCAAGGCCATATATGGCCCTCTACATCCCCAAGTGCAGCCCTTCAACTGAATCTACACTTCACAGAACAAATCTCTTTATTAAAAGGGGTGCAGCAGAGAAAGATGAAGCTTGCCTCTTTGGTGCTTAAAAAAGAACAATCTTGAAATCAGAAGGCTGCAGTTTCCCCACTCAACAAAATTTATGTAGCATACCTTATTCTAATTAGTAAATACATTTTTTGGTGTAGATATTAGTAAGCTCCTGCCTACTAGCCATTAGCCATTACTACAGAAAAATTTCTAGTACTTGGAATGCTATCTAACCACACCTACTATGTAGATGAAATATAATTTACAAACAAATAATACCATATAGACACTATAATATTGTAAGCACTGACTATCTTGCAAATGTCAACTATTTGGTATGGAATTATCTTAAAATTTCTTGTAAACTTGCCCATATTTTTAAATGAAAAGGTTAAAATGGCTTTTGGGAAAATCCTAGACATCATTTAATCTTATTTGAAAACTGACAGGAGTATAATTTCAATAAGCAAAAAGGCATTAGAAACACTTCGTCCCCCTCCCCAGTTTCTCTTTCATTTTCTCCTGACTATTAAAGTGGCGTCGCTTGGTGCCACTATGTGCTAACACAAGTCCCAGCAGCAGACTGAAACTTTCAGTGGGTGCTTAGGAGGTAGTTATCTACATAACTTAGAATATATCTACCTTGATTTTTTTAACTAATCAAAAAACCAAAGACCATGAAATTGCACAGAAAATCCATAGATTCCCAAGAATTTGTTCAAGGTTTCCTAAAGCCCATGAACCCCACTTTGAAAAACACGAACCAATTCCTCTGCCAGTATTTGTGAAACCTGAGAGAAAAACTGAAGACTTGGCCTGGTCCTGGAAGACAGGATCATCTCAAAGGTCCAAGCATATGAACTCAATCAATCTGCCTATAGTTTTTCTGCCTTCAAGAAGTTCCCTCGAGTGCAATGAAAATATAAGCATAGTTGGCATCCAATGGAATCTAGCTAAGAAAGGCAACTGTTTCTTATAAATGCTAAATAAAATACCAAACCTAAATTGCCAAAGATGACTGAAAGTGAGTTTTTTTCTTTTGAGACAGAGTCTTACTCTATTGCCCTGGGCAGAGCAGCGTGGAATCACAGCTCACAGCAACCTCACACTCCTGAGCTCTAGCCATCCTCTTATCTCATCCTCCCAAGCAGCTGGGACTACAGGTGCCTGGCCACAATGCCAAGCTATTTTTTTAGTAGAGACGGGGTCTTGCTCAGGCTGGTCTTGAACTTCTGAGCTCAGGCAATCCACCCACCTTGGCCTCCCAGAGTGCTAGGATTATAGGCATGAGCCACTGTGAAATGAACCAAAAAAATTTTAAGTGAATTCATTTGAAATTTTAAGTGAATTGCTAGAGGGAAAAATACTGTGAAGAAACATCATTTATTGCATTATCTGAATCTATTAAAAATATTTTGCTCATCCTATCCATACATTTTCCAATTAGGTAGAGTAAACATAGTGAATGCTTCCTATTATAGGGTAGGACTAATATTACTCCAAAGGGGAGACTAGCTTGTGAGTAAATTGCACTTCAGGGAAGACAATAAAAAAAGAATGCAAGAGTTTTTACCCTTACCCAGGATGCCAAAAAATTGATGAAGAAAGTTTGCTCTGTTTCAGAGAAGCCTGGAAAATTTTAACCTTGTGTTTAAACCATTCGTAAAACCGATGAGGTTTCAGAGGATCTTCAGGTTCAGTATTTAGTTTAGGGCCCTGAGACAAATCTCATATTATCCCAGATTTATGCAAAGCCAAAAATTTATCCAATTCTTTATAAAAAGAACTGGACATACTCTAAGGTTACTGTGGAGAGCACAGGGTTACTTCTTTTGTCGCTATTATCTTCTATATTAGACTTCTGTTTTTCTAGGGTACATTAAACGGTAACATGAAGTTTACTTGTTTAAATCAATTGCTCATGGTATAAAGCACCATAAATAAAATTAAAGTCAATCTGAAACACTAAGCTCAATGTATAATAGTGTTATAATGTATAGTTTTTTAAAATGTAAAAGATCAGTTGTTAAATTGTTCCAGTTTTTCAATGTTAATGTAACATCTATAGTGTATATATACATATAAACATAGATATATGTCTATAATTTTTAATCTACCAGTGACTAAAGATTGACAGCTATTAGCAGTCATTCGTTTGTTTGGTTCTATGACAATGTACCTGGAGTTGGGTGTAGATCATTCTCTAGTATAATTACAATATTTTCTCTCAAGACTTACAGAAATAAAGAAAAATCGTCCTGTTTTCCCAGATACCACTTGGTGATCCAAGAAATCTGATTGCTCTTTTGATCTCAAAGTGCTCCTGAAGAGTATTAAGAAGGGAAATCGATATGGGGCAACTCAAATCTGTAAACATGTCTTTGTCAGTGTAGTTTAAATGAAAGCTGCCATCACCTATCGCCAGTTTGAACATGGCACTGGGATGACAAAAGAGCCTATTTTCTCCCAATCACTATATCTACGCTAGGGGTTGCTTCTGTTTTTGATGAGAGACTTTATAGCCAGGTATATTGTGGGCGATGTAAAAAAGAATGAAATCCTGACTAAATGTCTAGCGCCACCTATTGGCAGTGAAATATATATACATGCTTGGCGCAGAAGTGATTTTGATGAGTCTTTTTCTTCCAATTATTAGGTCCACATGCATGCTTTATGATGACTATTATATTTAAATGTCGGTAATAATAAATATGGAATTCTAAGTTGTGCTTTGCATTATTTAGTTGCACAATGTCCTTAAGTAGCATATGCAGTGACAGTGTATTTTCAATAGTAAAAAGGAAAAAGAATTCTAGAATATGAGGAAGAAACATGTCATCATTATATGTTGCTTTTTAGATACATTTTGAATGTCCGCTATATCTTTTGAAACTGTTTTTGTATTTTTCCTCCCTTACATTTCAGAATTTCAAATAATTAAGTTATTTAAAATTAATTACTTATCTGTGCTAAGAATGAATGAACCACAAATAATGCTGAGACCACTGGATTTTCGCACGTAAAAGAATTAATGTGGACTCCTCCCTTATAACCATAAAGGACGCTTAACTCAAAATGGATCAAACACTTAAAAAAATGTGGCATATACATGCAATAGGACATTATTCAGCCATAAAAAGGAAGGAAATCCTGGCTTGGCGCCTGTGGCTCAACGGGCTAAGGCACCAGCCACGTACACCTGAGCTGGCGGTTTCGAATCCAGCCCGGGCCGCCAAACAACAATGACGGCTGCAACCAAGAAATGGCCGGGCGTTGTGGCGGGCGCCTGTAGTCCCAGCTACTTGGTAGGCGGAGGCAGGAGACTCGCTTGAGCCCAGGAATTGGAGGTTGCTGTGAGCTGTGAGGCCACGGCACTGTATCCAGGGTGGCAGCTTGAGGCTCTGTCTCAAAAAAAAAAAAAAAAAAAAAAGGAAGGAAATCCTGACACCTGCCATAAAGTGCATGGGCCTTGGGGGCTTTATGCTAAATGCAACTGGCCAATCACCAAAAGAAAAATATTATATGATTCGCGTATATGAAATAGTCAAACTCAGAGAGGCATAAAACAGAACGCTGGTTGCCAATGGCTGGTGGGGGTTGGAATTGGGAATTGCTGTTCAATGTGTGCAGAGTTTCAGGGTTGGGAATATAAAACAGTTCTGGAAGATAGATGATGGTGACGGTTGCACAACAGTGTGAACAAAATTAACACTATTGAACTGTAAAAAATGGTCAAGATAGTAAATTTTATTTTATGTATATTTTATCACAATTAAAAAATGAATAGAAATTTTTAAAAAATGGATAAAACACCTAATGTAAGCTAAAACGATAAAATTCACTTAAGAAACAGTCATAAATCTTCATGATCTTAGATTAGGCAATAGGTTTTTATATCTGGCACTCAAGCTCAAATGACCCAAGATAAAATAGACAACACAGAATTCATCAAAATTAATAATTTTTGTGCTTCCCAGGTTATCATTAAGAGAGTGAAAAAACACCTAGGAAGAAAACATTTGCAAACCTATGTCTATCTAATGAGAGATTTATGTCTTGAATATAAAAAGAAAGAAGTCTTACAACTCTCAATAATAAAAAGACACACAACCCAATTTAAAATGAGAAGAGAGTCTAAATGGACATGTCTCCAAAGAAGACATACAAAGAGCCAATAAGTACGTGAAAAGATGGTTGGTGTTATCAGTCATTAGGGAAATGCAAATCAAAACCGTAATGAAAATACTGCTTCATACCTACTAGGATGGTCATCATCAAAAAGATCGGTGATCGTTAGGACTGATGGAGAAACTAGAACCCTCCATACCCTGCTGGTAGAATTTTAAAATAGTGCAGTCAGTTTGAAAAACAGCCTGGCAGTCCTACCAGGGCTTCAACCTAAGGCTTACCACATAGGCCAGCAATTCCACCCAAGAGAATTGAAAAGATAAGTCTACACAAAAACTTGTTCTTAGCAGCATTCCTTACAATAGCCAAAAGTAGCAACAACCTGAATGTCTACCAACTGATGAATGGATAAATAAAATGTGGCATAGCCATACAATGGAGAGTTATTCAGCTGTAGACAGTTATGAAGTGCTGGTATATGCTACAACATAAATGAGCCTTGAAAACATTGTACTGAGTAAGAGAGGCCAGTCCTGAAAGACTGCATGGTGTACGATTCCATTTCTATGAAACATCCAAAATTAGCAAAACCAGAGAGACAGACCTTAGGGCCAGGTTTAGGGAGAAAATGGGGGGGGGGGGTGATTTGTAAAAAAATTCTTTTGGGGGTACGAAAAATTTTAAAATTAATGGTTGTAGATATCCATGAATATACTAAAAGCCAATGAACTCTACTCTTTAAAAGAATGAATTGTATCATATGTGAATTGCATCTCAGAAAGACCTGTTACAAGAGTGAATGGGCCAACATTAGATTTGCCATCGACTTGCCAGGTTAGTTAAAAAGCAGTTTTAGAATGGGCAAGACTAGGAAAAGAATAAGGTTAAATACTCTTCCTTCATGATAAATTAAAGCATATAAAAATTTTAGTATTTAGATTTAATGAATAAAAGTTTATTGCAGTGCTTTAAATACAATAAATAACGTCTGCTAAAATTAAAAATAGACACCATTCTAACCATTCTTTATCTCCTACACTCGTTCTTTTCAGCAAAGAACAAGAACAAACATATTAGACTTAGAAATTGTCCCCCAGCTATGACCCTGGCTCCTCTCCCTGTGAAGGCCTTTTATATATGTTAATTTCCTAAGTGCAAGAGCTGTTATTTCCATTCAGAATGTTAAAGATACCCCTAGGTAAACTCATTTTAAGAGTAATTGATTTTCACAGCCTTGTTTTACAGGAAAAGCTTAAGAGAATCCCTAGGGCTGATCTTCCCCACTGGGTCTTCACCAGGGTGAGAATCTTCTGATTCCAGGTAGAAATGCAGGTTCAAGGAAGGTATTGTTAACCCACCATGCCGCCAGGAAATTTTTAATACACACTAGAATGTGCTGGGTTTAAAAATATTCTTCCCTACATCGTCAGATATGGGAGTCTCAAAATCTCATTTCCATTTAGAGAATCAGAGCCTAGAATGTAAAAACTGAAAGGCTTCTAAGGGTCATCTAGCACAACCCCCTCTCTTTGTGGAGGAAGAAACAGGGTGTTTAGCCCAAAGCCATACAGATAAGTAGAGGCCCAAGGCAGAGTCTGGCAAGATGGAGCTGGGTGTTTCAACTTGAGGGCTCTGCCCTCCGCTCAGTTTGGGGAGAGTTTGGTTGGTTGGGGACCGCTGATGTACATATACTTCCCTCCACCATTAGACAGACCCTCCAATTTTAGCTCTCAATCCAAATAGGGTAAACTAGAGAAAAAAGGAGGGAGCGAGGCTAGGAAGGCATTACCATAGAAATACTTTTAAAATTTTCTCTGCCATAGCTCTTTCACATTTACCCATATAAATGTAAAATATAATATTAAATCTCTAGAAAGCTTTGCATGTGGTCTTTTAAATACTATGTATGAGTGTAGTATATAAGAAAGCTTGCTTCTATATTTGTAGGCTTGACTATTCCCCTTTTCTTTTTGGGCACTTGTGTCTCCCTATTAATATTAAGACTTGCCTCAATCTTACGAAATCATTTCAGAAGATAATTTCTTTTTCTTCCTTCCCCTTCCCCTTTTTTCCTGCTCTCTTTCTTTACTTCTTCTGGTCCTGGAAATGGGCCAGCAGAATTATTTATGGCTTGTAGTTCCCATCACACCTTAATAATAAACAGAAGCAGTTTTCCTTTGTTTTAAAATTTCAACAGTACGGTTAGTTAAAAATTGGCTCCCATTAGAAAGCTCTTTCTCCAAGTCTAATGTGCTATGCTATGTACATACATGATTAACCAGTACAATCCGTACAGCAAAGAAACCAGGTGAGAGATTTATTGATTCTGGCTGAAACAAATTGAAAAGTAACCTTGAACACTTTGAGAAGTCCATAATTGAGTTCCACAAATCAACTTCGGAGCCAGTTTAGCGTGTCCACTTAGTTGAGGCAAGGAGCCTGTGTTTGATCTAACTTAAAGTTAAGTCCAGTGTGAAAAGTAGGTCAAAGTGACTATATTCTAAAATTCATCTTTTTCCCCCACTGAGAAAAATGACATTTATTTCTAATAGAGTTAACGATAACAAATTTAGTTAGATATGATTTTTCTTAGATATCTTGGAGGGAATCTTCTATAATACTTTGGGATAGATTTTTGAGATGAATGAGTGTCCTCAAGTTCGGAGCTGATTTTAAGTAAAACTCAATGACTTAACCCTTGTAGAAAATTCTCTTGTCACCGATGAATCAAAGTTTAAATTGAAACTATAAGCTAGAGCACAGAAGTATTTAATACAGTTAGTATTATACAGTAAGTACTTGATCTACTGACAGTCACTCCATTTGAGTTAAATATATTATCTAACAGTATGTCTTCTGAAATTAAGTATTAAGCTTCAAAAAATGAATAATTAGAACAGTACACAGAATAATAATTATTAAACCTTTCTCCACTAATTAGCTTTCTGAAATCAGAAATGGAGAGAATGTGTGTGTATAAGCACATGTGAAGTATTACAATAGACACATTTTCAAACTCAATTTTTTTGTTGTTTTTGGTTTGTTTGTTTGGGAACCATTAACAAACTTGTCTTTCTTTGGATGTTAAATTTTATTCACAATGTTTTCCTGTTGTGTAATAAAAAATATCTGTTTCTATTGGAGTGGAGAATTCCACTTTTATGGGAATATCAGAAATAGGTTAAAGTGGGCAAAAATAAATCATCCATTTGCCCGTCAAGAAGTCTGATTCTTTTATAAGGCCACGATGCATTTATTTCCTGGTCCCAAATAAAAATGACTAAGTTCTCCCAAAATGTAAGGTGATAGAAGAACAAAAAGTGAGCAAAGATTCTTCATTCTGACTATAATATACAGTATTATTTGCTTTGGTAGAAAAAAATCATCAAAACTAAATTTCAGAACTGAATAGTAAGCCTTGGTTTATCACTTAACATTGGAAAAACTCTTACTTTCTCTTCAAACAAATTTTCCAAACAGAAAAAGCACTATAATCAATTTTAGAAAAATATGTCCCTTTAAGGCAAGGACAGATAAGACGTTCAAACAGTAGTTGGTAAAACTCGTTTGCTAACCCTTGCATGTTAATGACGCCAGCATCGCCTGTACCTATGGTGCCTCAGTTTACACTGAAGCCACAGTGTTGTTGCACCCAACTACAACTCTCTAGTGATTTCAACTTCTTGGCATATTATCACAGACACTGGTGCTTAAGTGAAAACAATCTGGTTAGCAGAGAACTCAATTTGCAGAGAAATAACTATTTTCTTTTTTTTTTTTAATTAATTAATTAATTAATTTACTTTTGCAGTTGGGCCGGGGCTGAGTTTGAACCTGCTACCCTTGGGACATGGGGCCAGCGCCCTACTCGCTGAGCCACAGGCGCCACCTGAGAAATAACTATTTTCTTTGTCATGAGACTGCAGGCACCTAAAGAAAGCATTTTCACACAGAACTTGATTGTGTACCTTTTAAATCCATTTATAAAACTGTTTAATTTCT
Organism: Perodicticus potto; assembly: GCA_963574655.1. Taxonomy (NCBI): domain Eukaryota; kingdom Metazoa; phylum Chordata; class Mammalia; order Primates; family Lorisidae; genus Perodicticus; species Perodicticus potto. The sequence goes on along the minus strand of CAUYRH010114269.1, from coordinate 42,690 downwards.
TATGTAAAAAGATGACATATTGACTACTGACAAAAATTTCCTTCTACACAAATATTTTTCAGGTTCATCCACCCTTACCTGATGTTCCTGAACATTAAGCTAAATTCTTGTGGGATATTTCAGTAAGTCCCAAAATGAATGAGAGAGAGAGAGAGAGAATGTTAAATAGATTTTCTTCCACCCATGCAATTACCCAATGTCATTTTAACTTGATTAAATTAAGGTGAACTTGTCTCCCCTCTGTTTTTTTTTTTTTTAATTCCTCAGTATTCCTGCACTAAGCTTCATTGCCATTTAATCCTAATAAGACTGCTAAAGAGAGAATGAAAACTCATTTTATCCATTCCAGGAAGGAAGATAGGGGATAGGAAGAGAGGAAACATCTCATTTAGGATTCTGAAATGGATTTGTTTTAAGCAAAATCTCTTTCAGAGGTACCTATCAATTCAGATTGGAACATAAGACATAAGACTGTAGAGAAAGTTTAACATAAAATTTGTTAGATGTTACCATCATCCTACGACTAACCATAAATTAATTCATTTATATGCTGGAACATTTTTCTATTAACTACGCTGGGGGAGAAGCGTCTCCATGCATTTCCTGCAAACGTGGAACATGCTGAGTGGGGGAGGGGAAGGGAAAAAGACCTGTGCAGTGTCTGGATTAGTATTATCTGAAGCAGCTGCACCTTTCAAACAGTTTTAGTTTCAAACATGTCTATTAACATCTGTATCTTTTCCAGATTGTCTTTGATTTCTAATTTTTAAAATATTTGTTTTGTTGAGATATAATTCACATACCATTCACATTTTCCCATCTGAAATGTATAGTTCAGTCAGTGTTTTTATACATTCAGAATTGTGCAAACATCACCACGATCCAGTTTATTACATTTTTATCTCCCCCCAAAACACCCATATGCCTTTTAGCCATCATCCCTCCAAAATCCATTTTTATCCCTTTGCCCCATGAAACTCATAATCTGTTTCTGTCCTTAGATTGGTTATAATTCCGGTTATAACCAATTCTGGCCATTTCATATAAATGGCATGCAATTTGTGCTCCTTAGTGATGGGATTTTTTTTCATTTAGCATAATTTGTCAAGAGTTTAATGTTTAATTTTAAAAAATTTACTTGGGAATAATTTCAAACTTATAGAAGAACTGGCAAAAAAAAATTGTAGAAAAACTACCCATCCTGTATTCCTTATCCAGATTAATCTAATTTGAATCAAATGTCTAAAGGTTTTTAATGTCTTTGTTATAAAGCATTAAAGAAGGTTATATTTAATTTACATAATGAGTGGTCTTCAAATGCTTATAAATAGTTTGGACTGCCATTGTGAGCCTTTCTGAAAATGACTTGAAACCCCAGGCCACGGGAATCTAGTGGTGGATGTGTACTTGATAGAGGCAGCCTGAGTCTTCCTTCTTATGTATCCAGCAATATCTGCACAGTCACGTGCCTCATAAAGACTTTGCAGTTAACAATAGATTGTATATGCCGTGGTGGTAGCGTACGACTATCATAGTATATTTTTACTATACCTTTTCTATTCTTTTGTGTTTAGGTACACAAATACTTTCCATTGTGTTACAACTGCCTACCATAACATGCTGTAGCTTCGTAGCCCAGGAGCATCAGGCTATGCCAAGTGGCCTAGGTGTGTAGAAAGTTTGCACAGCAACCCAGATTGCCTAAGGATGCATTTCTCAGAACTGGAGCCCTATGGCTTGACTGTACGTGAAAGCTTAAGACTCTCAGAACTGAAATGAGCAACACATAGGAAACAATCAGAGGTCGATGGAGATGTCATGTCCTTTTCCATTATCCTTAACAAACTGGAATTATAACCAATTGATATTTATTAAGCACCTCCTTTGTGTCGAAAAGTGGTAGAAAGAGGAGTAGAACAGGTGATAAATTTTAATAAAAATAACCAGCTGCTCTGTACTGCGACTAGAACTCTTGTTAGCAACATCATGGCAAATAGCTATGGAAGATTAAATAATGAACTCTTTGTGGCAAGAAGACATCACTGGAATCACAAAAGGGAATGGACCTCCAGAAAGCTTTGACTCATAATTTTTTTTCCTTTGGGGAAACACATTAAAGATATTAAAGACATCTCAGGTTATGGGGGAAAAATGGTAAGATGAAGTTAAAAAGATTGTTTTCTCAGAAGTTTTATTATTTTACAAATTATCAGGGAACTAAGAACCTAAGGTAGCATTTTTATTCTGTTTTTTCAGGAATACTACTACTCAGGGTACGTGGACTTTAAACTTAGTGTACATTACAGTACGCTAAGTTGCAACTGTGTTGCAACAATTCTATGGACTATCCCTGTAGGTGCTACTTTTTTTGGCCAGGTTTGAACAGGTTTGAACCCGCCACCTCTGGCATATGGGGCCGGCGCCCTACTCCTTGAACCACAGGCGCCACCTAGATGCTACTTTCAATGTTAAAGCAAGGTGTCCAGGCCCTGGCTGTGGAATAGAACAACTGGGGTGCTTGACTACAGATTCCCGGGGCCCTCTGCAGATCCACTGAGGAGAATCTCTGTTGGGAAGAGTTTGGAAAATTAGGCAATACCCCTCTACGAGTTTACACGTTAAATTTAGGATGCCCTGTGTTACTCATTATTGACGCTTAGCTTACAGTCACAGAGAGGATATTCACAAGTTACTTAATAAGCATATAGTACTGCTGTCAAACCAAGCCAGAGTGCTCATAGTGATTCTAAGAGAGCTGAGGTCCTTTGTGCTATAGGAGTGGCTACAGCAAGAGAGCAGAACTGTTCTTGGTGCATATTTAAACCATGTCAACAGTGTGGAACACAAAGAGCAGAAATTGTGGGATGAGGAGATTCAACCCTTCCTCGTTTGAGCCTGGGTGAGTCATTTCTTCTCTCTGAACTTCATTTCCTCTTGTGACCAAAACGGAAGCAGTAAGAATATCTAACTGGTAGAGTTATTTCAATATTTTTTTTTTTGAGAGTCTCACTATGTCGCCCTCAGTAGAGTGCTGTGGCATCACAGCTCACAGCAACCTCAAACTCTTGGGTTTTAAGCGAGTCTCTTGCCTCAGCCTTCCAAGAGCTGGGACTACAGGCACTCGCCACAATACCCGGCTATTGTTTTTTTTTTTTTTTTTTTTTTGAGATGGAGCCTCAAGTTGTCACCCTGGGTAGAGTGCTGTGGTATCACAGCTCACAGCAACCTCCAACTCCTGGGCTCAAGTAATTCTCCTGCCTCTGCCTCCCAAGTAGCTGGGACTACAGGCGCCCGCCAAACGCCTGGTTATTTTTTGGTTGCAGCCATCAGTGTTGTTTGGCGGCCAGGGCTGGATTCGAACCCACCAGCTCTGGTGTATGTGGCTGGAGCCTTAGCTGCCTGAGCCGCAGGTGCCAAGCCCACCTGGCTATTTTTTGGTTGTAGTTGTCATGGTCGTTTGGCAGGCCTGGGCTGGATTCGAACCCACAGCTCCAGTGTATGTGGCTGGCTCCCTGGCCACTGAGCTACAGGTGCCGAGCCTATTTCAATAATTAGATGGAAGTATGTACAGAAAAATACTCTGCATCAAAGTACTATATAAATATTATTACATTTTTCAAAATCGTAACTTCCACACTCATGTCTTTTAAAAAGTAATACCAAGACTTGTAACAATTTTACATACCATTTAAAATATATTTTGCAAGTCCATTATATGTGAAAACTAATCTACAGAAGAAACCATTTTTCTCTTTTTGTGCCCAGGTTGTAGTGACTTTGATCCTGTCATATTTTTACATATTCTCCTTACAGAAAGTTCTTACCCTTGTGACTTTGTGGGTGCCTGGCTCAGAGAAAATATACAGACATGTAAGATAGTAAAATAAGATAATTGGCAAGAAAGTGATTTATAGAGAAAATTAAAGTGCAGGCAATGGGGCCACAGTTTAAGCATCTTTGACAGTACAGCTAGTTAAAATTTAGAATGAAAGGAACGGGGGATAGATAGTTCAAGTATGTCTGCCTGGAAGATACAACAACCCTCCAGCAATAATTTTAAGGGCTCAGTCTGAACAAAGACTTTACTACAGCAATGAGCGATAAGAGGCTATCAATATTTTACATATTCTAATTTCCCATAAATGGAAACTCACAACTACAGTTGCTTGTTGACAAGGTGGGAACAAAAGGAAGGTGGGAATAGAAGGGATTGAGTTGGAGGACTGGATGAAGGCGTGACTTGAAATTTCTAGGTGAGGACAGTTGGGCCAAAGAGCCAACCCCACTTATTAGAAGGCCGACAGAGCCTCGCCAGGCCCAGCCCCGCGCGTCACAGGCACAGTGGCGCCAGCAAGGAGCCGCCAGCCCCAATCCCCTCGGCTCTGGCTTCTGCCACCAGGTTCCCCAAATGGACTCTCAGAAACTTCCCTTCACTTTCTTCATCAGCACAACCAGAAAAAGAAATAGCTGCTGTGTAGGAGTAGCTACGGTTAATAAAAGAATTTGGCAGCAGAAGAAAGAGTCCCCATTTGTGATTGAGAAGCGGGTCACTGGAAGGTGAAGCTAACCAGAAAGCTCCAGTGCCCCTTCCCCCTTCCCCAGGCGTGTGCCCGCCAGTCCTGTCCCTAGGTCCGCACCGGAGCTGACCCCGGCGGGCGGCGGGGCTGGCGCGCCCTCTGTCCCCCAGGCCACCGGCTGCGCACCCTGCGCGGTCCGCGGCGCCGCGCGGGTCACCGACGCCTGGGAGCCACAGACGTGCCCAGAGCAGCACCTGTCCGCTCACTCTGAGATCTTTTATTCTTTTTAAAAATAATGACTGTGTAACCTACAATTGCGAAATGAACAAAAGGGCCGCCGCTCTCTGGCCTCCCTGGCGCTGTCGGTATCCCGCCTGCAAGGGAGGCGCAAAAAGGATCCGCAGGAGGCGGGTGGGCGCTGTGGGAGCTAAGAGAGTAACCCGACGTCTGCTGAAACTTAAATTAAAAAGGTGAGCTTGGATTCTGGATGCCTTTTTTGCTTTTCTAGTGATTTATTTTTACTGTATTGTAAAAGTATCGCTTCATGATGGATTGGAAAGAAAGGGAAAACCTAATCCTTCTGCACAGAAAGTCTCTGAGGACATTTAATTTTGAGCAGTATTTCTACGATGGAGTTATTTTCTCCCGAGAAATAGCGATGTGGGCCCAGGGTGGGGGGCGGGGAGGAGCTCCCCTCCTCAGATCAACCTTGTTTGCCCTGGGCGTAGCCATCTTTCTTAGTCAGCCTGCAGGTGGCTTGGCAGGGATTCCTTCTTCCCAGCTCCTGGCTCCAGGTGATGGCTGTGGTCTCATCCCCTCGGCAAACACCTTCAAAGAGCTTGCAGTAGATATGCAGTGGGCAGGGAGATCGGCTTTCTCCAAACACAGGGAGATTGTGGAGGGGAGCAGGTGAAAATCATATTCTTAATCACAAACAAACACAATTAACCGGCAACTGGATTAAGATACCTAATCAGTCAAAATTATTTAGAGGCTCTTATAACTATCACCCTTCTTTTGAAAGTTTTTAGTTACTCTGAGAGATAATACTCAGTTAATGAAATACATGCCCTAGGGGTCCCCTGAAGGGGACATTCCTCCTCTTAAAGTGACATAATGAGCTTTCAATAAAAGCAATAAAAGCCCTAAAAGAGAAGAGTATTTTTAAAGGACAAAAAAGGACCTGAAAATGCCTAGTAAAGGACTAACCAGCAGTCAAAGCCTCCCCAGTTTCAGTCGATCTGAAGGCCTTTGAGAAATCCTTTAATAATGCAAAGGATCTGGGCAGCGCCTGTGGCTCAAAGGAGTAGGGCGCTGGCCCCATATGCCAGGAGGTGGTGGGTTCAAACCCAGCCCGGCAAAAAAACAAAAAAAAAAACAAATAATAATGCAAAGGATCTTTCATTCATTCAACAAATCTTGCAGAGTTCTCATGATGGGCCAATCACCAGCAGTTCTGGGCATGGGGGGCGGGGTACAGCGGTGAACAACACAGATAACACCTCTAATGGGTAGCTGCAGAGAACACATAAATAAATATAAAATGTAAGGGCTTCTAATAACAAGTGCCTTAAAAAAGTATAAAGCAGGTGAGAGAAAAGAATGTTATAAGTTTGTGGAGGAGGAAGGAGACTGGCTATTCTAGGTAGAAGGTCTCTCAGAGTAGATGCCATTGAATCAGCCGTAGGAAAATACTGGGGACCGTCATTCCAGGAGGAAAGAGAACATAGGCTCTGAGCAAGAAAGAGCTTGATGAGTTCTAGGAACAGCCAGAGGCCAGCGACTAGAACTGAAAGAGGGAGGCAGAGTTGTGAGCAATGGGCTAGAGAGATGAGAAAGTCCCAGTTCCGGTGGGGCCTAGGAGGCCACCAGAACAGGAAGAAGACGGACATAAGACTGAACTGAAATTGGTGATTGGGATGTTATTCATGTGTGCTGAAAAGTGCAAAGAACATGGGCTGCACCTGTGGCTCCGTGGGTATGGAGCCGGCCCCAAATCCTGAGGGTAGAGGGTTCAAACCTGGCCTCGGCCAAACTGCAACAACAAATAGCCAGGCGTTGTGACGGACACCTGTAGTCCCAGCTACTCTGGAGGCTGAGGCAAGAGAATTGCCTAAGCCCAGGAGTTGCAGGTTGCTGTGAGCTGTGACACCAGGGCAACAAAGTGAGACTCTGTCTCTAAAAAAAAAAAAAGTGCAAAGAACATTCAGTATTAAAATATACCTAGATCAAATGCGAGGCTTATGCACAGAAAGTTTCTGAGAACATTCAAAAAGGATTTACATCAATTATCTTTATAAATAGGCTATAACACTTCATTTGTTAAATAGAATAAAATAAGTACTGGCAAAATCAAACTAGCTTAGCCCTCCAACTACAGTAGAGCCTTCATAGCTGACCAGCTCCCTTCATTACCTAATTTTCATAGACCAGACATGCACCACATGTATGTAGGACGTCATCCATTGACCACCTACGTATTTTGAGCACTTTGTTAGAGTCCTTTACCAGCGGTTCTCAACCTGTGGGTTGCGACCCCTTTGGGGGTCGAATGACTTTTTCACAGGGGTCGCCTAATATCAGATATGATATGATATGATATGATATGATATATCAGACGTTATGATTCATAACAGTAGCAAAAATTAGTTATGAAGTAGTAGCAAAAATAATTTTATGGTTGGGGGTCACCACAACATGAGGATCTGTATTAAAAGGTTGCAGCGTTAGGAAGGTTGAGAACCACTGCGTTAGGTGGTCAAAGTATAGAGGTATTAAAGACTGAACTGCTCAGAAATAAAAGCTTTGATTTCAAAAACCACCCTGTAACTGAGTTGAAATGTTAGAAATGTTTACTAAGTCTCACTACACACAGCGACCAGACCAGTTAGTACATACACATTTGATTGATATTTATTAAACCATTCATGCTTACAAGCTTTGCTTAACTACAGGCTTTACCTTCTGGCTCTGGAATGTTGTATCATCACCTCTTTGGAAGGCTGACTTAGTTAGATTTTCCTCCTTTAGCTCTGGAAGGGAGAAATGATTTTGCCAAGGAGAGAACAGCCTGTCTAGGTGCTCGTGGCAGCTAAACGTATACCTGTGCACTGTTGGGCTTTTTGAGCTGCCAGCATCTGCCCAGAAAAGAGCCACACAGGGGTCTGGAGAGTTCAGAGCCTCTGAGCCTACTTGGGAGACAATGGTCTAATGTGGTTCCATGGAACTTACTTCTCACTCTGAAGATGGAAATGACTCATGGGAATTCAACCATGCATTGGAGCACTGGAGCAGTATAAATTAGATTGGCCAACCTCTACACTTGGGGCCAGGCATGAAATCTGACTTGTTATGCAGTATTTTCTTCACCTAAGAGCACGGAGAGTAATGTAGGTGTGGGTGTGGCTGGCAGGGGGGAGAGGCAATATACTTATGAAGAATTTCCTCAAACCTGCCACTCATTCTCTTAACATTTCTGGAAAACATTATTTAATGCTTATCCCTCCTTCTTCCTTAAGGTTTTTTGTTTAAAAAAAAATCCTACAAGGGCAAGGCAATCTCCAGTTCTTCTTCAGCCATGACTAAAAGCCCAAGGAATATTTTTTGATTCTTAAAAACTCAAAATTGTATTATTAGATGGGTACAGTCTTACACTTTCAAAACTATGAGTGTCTCTATCCAAGACACAAAAAATGCCTTGTGGTTTTCTTTTTTACTTATTGCTAAGGAATATACCAGCAGATAAAGACAATGAAAAAGACAACTTTAATATTACAGCTTAGGGTCACATTTGATACTTAACATAATGTTAAAATAATTTTAAACAAATATTCTTTCTCTGGCTTCGAAGGAAGCAGGGTGATGAGGAAAGTCTGCACAGAGGTGCTGGCATGTCTGGAAGCCAAAACTGGGGGCCAAGGGCAGGCAAGTGCAGGGGTTGGGAGACTGACTACAATGAACAGACACACACACATCCAGGGAAAGAGAAGCCCGGTTCCTCACTGTTGGAATGGGATTTTCAAATATGGCAAGGTACCAGGCTAGAAGAATCCTATAGGACTGGAGATATCCTCAAGAGATTGACACAAGGTGCACACACACACTCTCACACATACACACAGAGGTAGATACAGAAATAGCTACAGATAAATGTGTATGTGGAATGCACATATACACAGATATGAAAAGACATTTCCTTGATCTATACGTTGAGGATGCCTAAAAGTAATGACACCCCAGCATTGATGAGAACCCAGATTTCTATTTCTTTCTTGTTTTTTTTCAAGACCAAGTCTCAAGCTGTTGCCCTGGGTAAAGTGCTGTGGCATCATAGCTCACAACAACCTCCAACTCTTGGGCTCAAGTGATCCTCTTGCCTCGGTTTTTCTATTATTAGTAGAGAACAGGGTCTCACTTTTTTTGCTCAGGCTGGTCTCAAACTTGTAAGCTCATGCTATCCACCCGCCTTGGCCTCCCAGAGTGCTAGGATTACAGGTGTGAGCCACTGCGCCTGGCCCCAGATTTCTATTTATAAATGCCATCTGCCACTAAAAAAGGCTCCTGACTCCTTGGAGAAATGAGTGGATCCAGGGATGAAGCAGGGAAAACACAAAAAGAGCCCAGAATATCACATTACACCAAAAACTTAGCAAAATGGTCAAAAGATGATGGGGCATATTGAGAGGATACAGGAACCAGCTCAAAAGATACCAGCTAAATCACCCAAACAAATAGTATTGAAGGAAAGCAAGCCATAGAATAAAGAAGGAATGCAGGAGTCCAGACTGATACAAAGAAACAGCAAACAACTAAATAAAAGGAAGAACTTCTCACCATAGGAGGAGTACGTGAGCACAGAAGACGTTATGGGGATAGAGGACCCTTGTCACCTGCTGAGTGGATGCTAAAGAAGGTGGGTGGAAGTTTGATGTCAAACAATATATTGGTATAATGGCGGAGTCCTCACTACAAAAAATATTTCTCAATTACAAAGGGGAAAATGCTGACTTGAAGGTAGAGAAAGTTAGTAGACACCAACTTGACCAGGTGATCAAGGTTAACATCACCCGGCCTCCCTTGTCAGGCCCTGATGGGAGTACACTATCGTTGCTGTGGTTTTTCTGCAAAGAATGCATGAGCCAACATCAGACAAACCTGGCTTTGGGACATCTTTGGAATGACAGGCTTGTACTCTTTAATAAAGGTTAGGCTGGGTGCAGTGGCTCCCGTCTGTAATCCTGGCACTATGGGAGGCCAAAGTGGGTGGACTGCTGGAGCTCAGAAGTTCAAGACCAGCTTGAGCAAGAGCAAGACCCTGTCTCTAAAAAGAGCCAGGTGTTGTGGCAAGTGCCTATAGCCCCAGCTATTCAAGAGGTTGAGGCAGGAGGATCACTTGAGCCCAAGAGTTTGAGGTTGCTGTGAGCCATGAAGCCATTGCACTCTACCGAGGGCAACAAAGTGAGACTCTGTCTCACAAACAAACAAACATACATACGGGTTATAAGAGAGACAAGAAAAGATTAAAGAGACTTGATAACTAAATGTAAGGTAGTCTTGGATGGAATGTTGGACAAGGAAGAGAAAAGGGACCTTGTTGAAGCAGTTTGCAAAATCTGAATTGAGTATGTGGCTCAGGTAGTAGTGATGTGTATGTTAATTTCCTGATTTGTATGGTTATGTGATGGTTATTGGGAAAGTGTCCTCATTTTAGGAGAATGCACACTAGAGTATATTCAGAGTTACCATTAAGACATCATGTCACAGTTTGCTCTCAAACAGCTCAGAAAAATTCTGATGACATACATGTGTACACATGATTTAATGTATAGGATAAACAATATATCCGTGTTATATATTTATGTAGTACCTATAATCTATTGGTATGTGTTAATGTTCGATTGCACTTAATGTATTATATACTAGTGTATTCCACATTTATATTGTCCTATACATGTGTATATATTTAGAAAGGGAGAGAGAGATGGAATGAATATGGGAAAATGTTTCTGTTTATTTAGATAGAGATGGAGCAAAAGATAAAATGGTAACATATCCATGAGGTAACACGATATATCCAAAGGTAATACTTTGTACTATTTTACAACTTCTCTGCAAGTTTGAAATTATTTCAAAATAAATAATTCTAGAAGAGTATCTGCGCATTTATATAGCTGTTTGAGTAATGGACACTTTCATTTTTAGTGTAATATGTAATATTTCACGTGAAGACATTTCCATGTTTCATCTTTCTCAGTAAGAATTCCAGAACTAGAAATCAGAGAGTGGATTATGTAGTCCTTTTCCACCATCATATTCCATAAATGCCAGGACATTTTAGGGAAAATGTTACCTAATCGGCCAATGTAACATGGAAGGGTCACATGAAAGAAATGAGCTATTTTGTCTCCAATTCTGCTTTTCAATTACTCCCTGAAATAATCTATTAGCTTTGCTAACATAGTGGGAATCCGGTAAATCCAGTCTTAGTTCATAAAATAGAATCTGCTTTCCCCTAGAGCAAAGGCAGTACCTTCTGTGCAATAATTAAAAATAATTTTAAATAGCTTTTGCTCTACACAACAACATTCCATTGTGACCCAAAGTAGTCATCTTGTTTCCAATCCATGACTTCCAATTTATCTCAATTTGCTATTTTTTTTTCTGTACAAAGAATTTTCTCTAAATCTATACATTCCCAGGCATCCCCAGAAACAGTCACACACACACACACACACACTAGCACGGTTTCACTCAGCGCATTTACTTTGCAAAAGTCTATGATTATTTGTTCACTTTCTTTATCTGAAAATTTAGGAAGAGATCAGATATTTTCCCCCTTCTTTTTTTGAGAAAATTGAAGGGAAGGCAGTTTAAGTGACTTGCGGTTTATCTAACAGTAAGTTATTGAGCAACAAAGACTGGAAGTTAGAATTTTTTCACTATGTGACACAGAAAGACCCAGGCCAAGTTAGTACATGTGTGGTTACTCTCCCTTTATAATATATGTGTATTAAGCACGGTTACTGAAATTGAACTTTGCTTCTGTGTCTTTATTTATTTATTTATTTATTTATTTTGAGACAGAGCCTCAAACTGTTGCCCTGGATAGAGTGCTGTGGCATCTCCAATTCCTGGGCTCAGGTGAGTCTCCTGCCTCCTCCTCCCAAGTAGCTGGGACTACAGGTGCCCGCCACAATGCCCAGCCACTTTTTTGGTTGCAGCCGTCATTGTTTTTCGGTGGGCCAAGGCTGGATTCGAACCCACCAGCTCAGGTGTACATGGCTAGCGCCTTAGCCGCTTGAGCCACAGGCGCTGAGCCTGCCTCTGTGTCTTTAGAAGAAGACCCTAGGCCTACCCAGGTAAGTGATACTTTGCAAGGTGCATTTTTGCATTTCAAAGATCTTCTAATAGAATCTTGAACCTTTGTATGTATTTTTCTTTGCCAGTTGTAACTGCATTTAAGAAGGTTGACATTCACAAAAAGACTTCTTTAACCATCAGACAACAATGTTTACATTCAAATGTAATTAGAAAATGCACAATAGTTTATAAAGACCTCTCTAAAAGCTTTGCTAGAGTAACAATTTTGATTACTGTGTCACAATGTTATTACTAATAAATGATAATTACCTGTTTAGTTGTTATAATGCATGTACCCTCGTACTATAGTAGCTTTATTTTATTTCTTCTCCCAACACATTTTCAGATGCTAAAATGTGTTAAGTTAAATTTAATGTTATTTATAAAATATCTATGCAGCACTCATTATGTGCCTGGCAGTCGATGAACAATTAACTCATTTGTAATCCCCTGAGGTCATTACACTCATTATCTTCCATTTTACACTAAGAATGGGGAGCATTAAATATACTGACTGCTGTGAGTGTGTTTTTATGTCTTTAAGACTGGTTCAGTCATGAGTCTAGAGGAGGCCAATAGCTTATACTTTAAATAAGGGATGGAAGAAACAACCGTTCAGTACTATCAGAGTCTCTTTCCGTCTGAATGAGCGTGACATTCGGGCAGAACTTCTAAGACTTTGACTTCCTTACATTTGAACTTGAACTGTTCTCATTTTTTTCAGCTGAGTTGGAATTTATTTGTAACTCTAATAATAGTTAAAATAAGTGAGATGTCATCTAGGCCTTAAATTATATGCTGTAATAGAATATTTAGTTATAGATTTTCTAAACGCAAGTACTTTCTTCTTTATAGCACTGCATCTCTGAAATTTAAAAATTATTGTGACTTGGTTAGGAATAATGCTGAAGTGTCTGTGCTGGCTTTATTTAGTGCTTCCAAATTCCATGAGGTCCCTCATTGGCTGTAGACACAGGGTGTGGAAGGACTAAATACAAGACCCATTACTGTTAGCAGGAAGGGTAGATAGGTGATGTAGAGCAAGTTATCTGTTCTTTCTTTATCTCAATCTTTTTCTCTGAAAAAAATGGAGCTAGTGAACAAGGCCACCCTGTCACCTACCTCCTGAGGGTCTCAGGAGTTAGGAACACTGCTTCATAAACTGTGCTTTATAGTTAGAGACTGGTTTTGAAAAATCTTTCCAAGATAGACAATTGCTTTCGCATTATATTTCCACTCAAAGCTATCCATGTACATTTTTCACCTGGACTTCCAAGTCAAATGGCTTCAGAAAAGAAACAGAATTTGGCTTAATGCTCAAAAGAGATGGAGTTTCAGAAGCTTAATGTCTGAAGAATGAACTCCTGGTGAAGGAGGGAGAGAGAGTATTACAGACCTGAGGTCGGATGACCACGGGCCTATGCAGATGTTCTGAGATGAGAACAGGTCCATGCTGAGGTCCACAGAGATCTTTCTAGTGCGTTGCCTTGAATGGAGAAGGCCATGACTCAGTCTAGAACAGCTGTGATAGTATATTGAGGAATTGGTAAAAGAAGGTTGAATTGTGTGGGCTCTAAGGCTACAACAATGAAATGTACCAAAAGCCCTTTGTTGCTATGCAAGGGTACTAACAGAGTCGTTAGCAAGGCCCAGAAAATGGACAGAGAAGAAAATTTGGTTTAACAGAGGTCAGCTGAGTACTGACTGCAATGGAATCCAGCAAAGGTCCCTAATATTCTGTTTAGAAACTTTGGAAGCCAACTCAGATGCGGGTTCAGAATCTGATATGGCTGTGGCCAAAGTTGCGCAGAAGAGCTGGTAACGAACACTGCCAGGAGTGGCCTGTCCTGTGAGCGATTCAACTTTGATCACTTCCATGATAACAGAACGCACACCGTACCCTAACTAACCACCTGGCACAACCCTGCCCAGCTTCCTAGGGAAACCTGGCAAGCCTGAGTTTTCAGGAGCGGAAAGGCAATATATCACCTACCTCTCCTAGAAAAAATGTCTCAAAACGCTTGACCTACTGATGTCAGCATCACCTTTACATGCCAGGAACAAATTATTACAGAGAACAGACCTAGAACACCCAGCTGGAAGTTCATAAATCAGGGGGGAGACTCCTGGTACCGCACCGCGCATTCCTCCGGGGCAGGGACCGTGTCCGGTCTCCTCTGGCGGGAGTGGAGGCTCTGCTGGCAGTGGGCATGCTGTTGATAAGACTGTCTGGTCAGTTGGGGATACAACGCGGGGCCAAAGCCCTGGCCTAGGGACAGGAGGTCAGCAACAGCAGTGCCTGCACAGAAGCCCTGCCGCTCCTGCTACTGACCGTTCCCTCTCGAGGTTGGAAGCAGACACCACAGATGAGGTGCGAGTGCAACGTGTCCTGGGTTAGGGGCCACCTCTCCCCAGGAGTTTGAGGTTCCATGTGCCAGGCAATAAAGACAAGTAGCCCACACACCTCGGGCCGGGCCGCTGTTGGAGGTGGGGGATCTGAGACGCACCCCCGCGGACGAGCTTCTGGGCAGGGAAGTGGGCCGGGAACAGCGCATTTCCTGCTGCGCCTGTGTAACCCCAGGCGTGGCCAAGCGGGAACTGGGATACGGTCGAGGAGTCGCCTGCTGCCAGGGAGGGGTTGGGGGCTGCCGCGAAGAGGGACCGCGGAGTGGGGAGGGATGCGGGGAAAGGAGTGGGAGAGGCTGTCGAATCAGAATGTAGGCTCCCAAACTCGTGGGGGATGAATGTCCCCAAGGTTCTGCTCCTTGTCGCCCTCTCTCAGGCCCACTCAGGGAAGGCGGCACAGCCAAGGGCAGGGCCGGGGCTGGGTCGCGCGCCAGGTCCCGCATCTGCGGGGTTCTGCACCGGCGGAGGCTCCCGCCCGGGGGTGCGTAGCGGCCACCGCAGCGGCGGAGCGGGTGGCGCGTATCTTCCAGGCCACTCCTTCCTCCCCACCTTTCTCCTCCGGACCGCGACCTTCGACCTGCATCCCGGACCCACGGGGGACTGGCCGGGGGACAGGGAGGAGACGCGAAAGGTATCCAGGGGCGCGGCGCCGCCGCCCAGACGGCGCCGGGCGCGCGAGGTGCGAATCGGCGGCGTCCGGCTGCGCGGCCCTACCTGGGAGGTGCGGAGCCCGCGGCCGCGCTCCGCCAGCTCTGGCCACCTCGTGCTCGGCTCCCCAGGCGGCCGCCCGCGCACAACTTATAAATGCAAAGGCCTTATTGTTGTTCTTTGTTCCAGGGACACCATTGTCTACTCCTCGGCGGGCAGCCCGGGAGTTTTCCCAGGGCTCGCGGCGCGCACTCCCTTCCCCGCCCCCATGGCCTTGCTCTCCAGAGCCAACCCGGATCTGCCTGGGTGCCCAGGGATCCTTCCCGTTCGACTTGAGTGTCCCTGGTCCGGCTCCCACTTTCCCGGCATCGAAAACACAAAAGCCTGCCGGAAATCACCCAGCCGTCGCCTGGTCACTCAGCGGCCCGCGGATAAGCGTGACTCTGACTCCTTCAGGGCCGAACCACAGTGCGCCACCTACCCGGGTTTATTTCTGCGCCCGCTGACCAAAGGCCCCAAGTTGACAACGGACACAGCTTCTTGCTACTCTAGTCGCTTCCTTGCTCGGCCTCCCGAGCCTCGGGGACCAGGGAAGTGATTGCAATGAATCTGCCGGAGCCCCAAGAGCCTGGGCTGTGCGGTGCGAACACAAGAGCCCGCTACACGAGCGCGTGGACGCGGCTCTTCCTCGTGAAACTTGGCCTCCCCCTACTCCCCGCGCAAATCTCTGGTGTTGAGAAAAGCGAGGCTGGCAGGAAGCTGCTCCGGATGTTTGCTGCTTTATATGTGGCATTTGTGGCTGGCTCTGATAACGTCCCGTCCGGAGCTAGGCTTCCAAACCGCGTTTAGTAAAGAGACCGAAATAGGAGAGTCCACACGCCGCGGACCGGTCTGCGGCGCCGCCACCCTCGGTAGTCTGTCCCCCGCCCCCACCAACTTATCACAAAAGAATGCTCGGAAGAAATTAGATCTAGGTAACAATGTGAAAGGGACGAATCTTGGAGAGGCACCACAGTCCCTTTCTGGTTACTTTGTTAAGTATAAACTGCTACCTTATGATTGCCAGGGAGGGCGTTATATGAAATAGGAGAAGGAGCGCCCAAATCCGAAGCTCCTGCTCGGACCCACAGCTGTGCACTCTCACCTGATTTTTCAGGAAGCTTACCTGACGGAGATCAGTAGCTAAGTGTCCAGGAACAAGGGCAAATAAGAATGGGGGACCCCTCGTTTTCTTTCCCCATCAGTTTCTCGACCTTCTTGGCTCCCAAGCGCACCTCTCTCTTTTGTAATGGGTTGGGCAAGGAAGAAAGAACCCGAGTATTCAACGTAAATCCGTGCCAGCACGTCTTTCTAGACCTACACCTGGATTGTATTTCCTGTGCTCTATTATTTTTTAAAGAATTAGTCAAACATTGATCTAGCCAGGTAAAATGGATTATGGAATAGGCATTGTTTTGTCTATTTTTCAAGGTTTCAGAAAACTCCTTAGTTCACAAATGACTTTGCATTATGAGAAAATTCTGCTTTGAAATCTTTGAAAAGATATTTATTAACGTTCAAACAAGTTAGAAAAGATCACCAAGAAAACAGTAAAAAGCAAAGCACTACGGGATTAATTTGTCACATTACTTTCTCTACTCTTATACATCATCATTTCCTCATACAATCATTTTCAATGCATGTTGACTTTTGAGCCCATTTTTTCCAAAAAAATAAAGCTTTAAAGGAAAAGTACATCGGTTAAATTTGTTTAAGGTTATCTGCTTCAAAACTACCAATGAAAATTAATAACCCACTATGGTTTCTTTAGGAAGATGTAATGTTTTCTTCTCATCTGAACCTCAGAGCTCTAGGAACTAGGACCACTAATTTACCTTGTTCCCATACAGAGACTGGCTCCTAAGGTGAGGGAGGGTAGCCAGCAGAGTCAGGGAAGAGTTGGCTTAAATCCATTGTGTAAGAGTTCTTTGGAGAAAGAGCAATGCCAGAGAAACGGAAGGCCAGGAGTTTGGAAAAGCTCTGTGTTCTTATGGATGCCACTGATCAGCCAGATTTGATAGATGACATTGCTTGCGGTGATGATACCACAAGAACGTGGCAGCATTTTACCTTTCAGATCTCTTTACTTTTTCATCACCTCTTTGTAGTAAACAAAGAAAATCTTTTCTGAAGGTTGATGTATTGATTCCTTTGGCAAAGTTATCTCTAATTATGCAGGAATGGCTGTTAGCTGCCTTTGAAAACTCCCTAAATACACTAACATATACACAAACAAGGTGGCCTGTCTTAGCAATTAAGAGCTCCAAGTCTGAAAGTGGACTGCTGAGTGTGAATTCCACCCTGCCAAATCTGTGGTCTAGGGCAAGTTCTTTACTGACCCTCAGCTTCCTCTTCTGTAAGGTATAATGGTGTCTACCTCCTAAGCCAGTTTGCCAATGTTTGGAGGGTCCTACGGAGAATGAGCCCAATACTGTCCCTACAAGGGCTTATTTTAAAATCCCCCCGAAAAGATTGTTTTTTTTTCAGATCCAAACACTAGTTTAATAGTCATTCAGATTTTCATTCTAATCTAAACAAATGCATAGAAATCCCCTAATTATCAGTTATTTTGCTGCCCAAAAGGACTTCTCTCTTCCTTCTGTCGGACTCGGGCATTTAGACGAACATTGCTGTTGTGTTTACATTTTAGAAATAAAAACTGTCTTGCCATTTTTTACTGAACACACACGAGAAAGTTTTGTTAGTTTTATCCAATTGTACATTTCATGCACAAATTTTCAAGTGTACAGTGTTCGTGTATCATAAGTGAATCCATTAAGTGCTCCAGAGTGATGTAATTTAGGATACAGAACACCACTCCGTATTTAAACTTGTTTTACAAAATAAGGCCGTACCTTGGACATAGCATTTTGAATATAATACAAACAAGGTGAGTTCTTGGGGAAAGATTGTATTTTTTAATTTATTATCAACAGTGACTTCAGCATTTAAGAAAATCCATTTGAAGGCACCCGAGCATTTCCCTGGAAGCAAGCTAAGTCACTCACCATTGAAATAAGCTTGGCCCCTATAAAAAGATGAGTTTAAAGAGTAGACTGGATGCTGTACGTCAATCTGAAGTACCTAAGGCAAGTACCTCGCTCCCACCGCACAGTCAGCACCCCCCAGAAGGTTTTTCAGGAGTCTCCCCACCCACGTCGAAGAGGACCAGGCGCCAGGGCCCGGCTCCAGCCAGTTTTCCCGAGGGCAGGTGCAGTTCTGGACGCGGGCCGGGGGAGGGGAAAGGGGCGGGCGTGGGGTTGAACTGGGACTTGGGACTCGGACCACCGGCTGGGCGTGGGCCTAACGCCGCGAGCCCGGCCCGCCCCTGCAGCTCCATTGGCCACATCAGTGCAGAAAAGGCCCCGCGGCCCGGGGGCGTCCGCAGTGTCTCTGGGCTAGTCGAGGCTTCGAACTACGCTGTAGGCTGAGACACGCAGAGAAGGCAGGCGGCGGGTTCCGGCCGAGAGGCCCGCACGGTCCTTGGGGCATCTCCCCGCCTCGCTCCCCGCCTCCTCCCCCCGGTCGGGGGAGGCGGCGTGTCCGGCCGAAGATTGCGGGGCAGGGCTGGAGAGCCATGAGCAGCCCGGATGCGGGATACGCCAGTGACGACCAGAGTCAGACCCGGAGCACGCTGCCCGCCGTGATGGCCGGGCTGGGCCCCTGCCCCTGGGCCGAGTCGCTGAGCCCCCTCGGGGACATGAAGGTGAAGGGCGAGGCGGCAGCGAGCAGCGGAACGCCGGCCGGGGCCGCCGGCAGAGCCAAGGGCGAGTCTCGCATCCGGCGGCCGATGAACGCGTTCATGGTGTGGGCCAAGGACGAGCGCAAGCGGCTGGCGCAGCAGAACCCCGACCTGCACAACGCCGAGCTGAGCAAGATGCTGGGTGAGTCCGAGCCAGGTACCCTGGCGGCCAGGCGCGCCAGTGCGAACCGCTGAGCCGCTTCCTTGAACCTAAAAGGGTGTTTCTCTGAGGGCATTGAGGCACAGACTAGGGGTGAGCTGTCGCGCTTCCCGCTCTCCCACTCTCCAAACTGGCTTTCGGCCGCGGTCATCTGTGCCTGGAGTCCGCGGGTGGCCGGGGGCGCGGGCACTGTGGCCCTGGGAAGGCGGCTTCCAGGCTCATGTGAGCCGCGGCGGGAGCACCCCTGGCTCTGAGCCAGGTTGGTAGTGTCGGGGTCCCCTGCTCCTTACCTAGGTAGTGTCGTTTTTAATTTTTCGAACGACGGGGAAATGAGTGAGGGTGGAAGTCGCTTCCCGTAGACTAGAAGGAAGGGGTACTCTTACAGTACGCGTCTTTCCCAAGTGCTCGGAGTTGGGGCGCCAGAACCCCCTCTTCCGCTCTTTAACTTGACCCTGTTCCTCCTGTTGCAAAATTCAAGGTCAGAGGGGAGAGGGGCCAGGTGGGCCCTGGAGCCGGTGGGACGCAGCCGGTAAGCCCTGCGCCCCTCTCCACCTCCCCGCGCCCTTGCAGGCAAGTCGTGGAAGGCGCTGACGCTGGCGGAGAAGCGGCCCTTCGTGGAGGAGGCCGAGCGGCTGCGCGTGCAGCACATGCAGGACCACCCCAACTACAAGTACCGGCCGCGGCGGCGCAAGCAGGTGAAACGGCTGAAGCGGGTGGAGGGCGGCTACCTGCACGGTCTCGCCGAGCCACAGGCGGCTGCGCTGGGCCCCGAGGGCGGCCGGGTGGCCATGGACGGCCTGGGCCTGCCCTTCCCGGAGCAGGGCTTCCCCGCGGGCCCGCCGCTGCTGCCTCCGCACATGGGCGGCCACTACCGCGACTGCCAGGGCCTGGGCGCTCCCCAGCTCGACGGCTACCCGCTGCCCACACCCGACACGTCTCCGCTGGACGGCGTGGAGCCCGACCCGGCCTTCTTTGCTCCGTTGTCCGGGGATTGCCCGGCGGCCGGCACCTACACCTACGCGCAGGTCTCGGACTATGCGGGGCCCCCGGAGCCTCCTTCCGGCTCCATGCACCCCCGCCTCGGCCCGGAGCCTGCGGGCTCCGCTATGTCGGGCCTCCTGGCGCCCCCCAGCGCCCTGCACATGTACTACGGCGCGATGGCCTCGCCGGGGGCGGGCGGCGGGCGCGGCTTCCAGATGCAGCACCAACACCAGCACCAGCACCAGCACCACCCGCCGGGTCCCGGGCAGCCGTCACCCCCTCCCGAGGCACTACCCTGCCGAGACAGCGCGGACCCTAGCCAGCCCACGGAGCTCCTGGGGGACATGGATCGCACGGAATTTGAACAGTATCTGCACTTTGTGTGCAAGCCTGAGATGGGTCTCCCCTACCAGGGACACGACTCCAGTGTGAACCTCCCAGACGGCCACGGGGCCCTTTCCTCGGTGGTGTCAGATGCCAGCTCTGCAGTATATTACTGCAGCTATCCTGACGTGTAACGGGCCCCACCTGCCCCAGTCTGCAGGCCAGAAGCAGTGTTACACACTTCCTGAAGGAGCTAAGGAAATCCTCAGCTTCTTGTTTCGTTTTTTAAGTTGCCTTGGCATATAATTTATGGTAATTTATTTTGTCTGCCACTTGAATAGTTGGGGACGTGGGGTTTTGTTTGAAATTTGTTCAGAGACTTGTTCCCCGTTGTCAAAACCCCATTTCTAAGTTCAAGTCAACCAGTTTGGAATGTGTCTCAAAACAACTTGCTTCATTTCCTGAAAATTTATTGATCATAGAAATTTTGTTCTGGGTGTTTTTTTTTTTTTTTCTTAATCTACTTAAAAAATAAAATCTGGAATCTTACTTTTTCACTGAACTAGTGAATCCTGCTTTTTCACTTTGACACACTAGTCTTATCAAAACCAATTTTTAAGATCAATGTTAAGTATTACTACAATTAGAAATTTCTATCTTATAATAGTAGACATGAATGCCTTCAAGGAGAAGCCCTAAAAATGAACATTATGATATCTAAGTTTGATATACTAGTTTTTATGCTGGGAAAAAAATGCCCTGATTAGATTTCAAGTAATCAGAATTTCTAAAATGTAATGGTTAATCTTATTTTCAATGCTAGTTTATCACGTTAGTCAGATTGGGGTGCGTAAGTAATTTTGGCATTCTAAATTAATTATGACATTGAGACCTCCCTAAAAAGGCTTTCTGGATTTTTTTTTCTTATCCGTATGATACTGAGTCTTTACACTCTTAACTTTTACACTCTCTGGACATTGAACATGCCTATAATTCTCACATTTTTACATGTTGGGAAGGTGGTGTTTCTGTGTTAAAAAATAATGTAAAGGAGTCACAGAAACTGATCAAAATTAAATTTGCATTGTGACTTTTCACGACCCTTAGTAGCTCATTTCAATAGGGTTTTTTTTCCTTTTAATTTACGTACATGGATGATTGTTCTTCCCGACAACTAAGTTCTTAAATTTTGTGGAGGAGCTGCAGGTGGTTTGTGCGTAGTGTGCTTTATAAATTCAGCTATAGCTGCAGCTTTAGGGTTAGCCCACCACTGTCATTTCCTTATTGGGAAGCAACTGCGAGTTACCAAAGCAGAGGACAGAGGACAGAGGAGATCAGCCACTGCAATCTGTGGTGCTAACTGCTGTGGTGCTTCTCTGTAGTTTTTACAGATTGAGACTTAACTGGGAACAGATAACTTGCAATGGGTATTTCCTGTGCCAGAGTTTATTCAATGCCATTCTGAACAGTCTGAGGCTGGAGAAGCCGACATGCTCGTGCTCTCCCCATTTTGCAACTGAGCAAAGCTTATCTGACGTGGGCTTCCTTCATATTAGGAGATGATACAACATACCTCTTAACTGTTTTCCTTTGTGCCAGGATGTACCCATGGGCACCGGGAGAATTTGCATTCTGGTGGTGAGAAACTACATACCGTTCTCCAGTGTTAAGCATTTATATGGGAGAGAGAATCTGAGCAATTTGGTTGGTTTCTCTTAAAAAAATGACAGGGTGTTTGTTTTTTAGAAGAGATTCCTGCATGCTAGGAATGTGAGGGATAGGTTTCAGTCTTTTCTGTTAGGTATAACATTCTGCCTTTAAAAATGTAAAACAATTAATGTTCACCCCAGGATTATCATCTAATCCAATTTATTTCTAGTGCCCTTCTTTTTCTTCATTCTTCATCTGACCCCAATAAGTTGTTTGTACTTTCAGCCTGATTTTCTTCCCCAGAATGTTCCAAGAGTTCCCAGTAAATAAAAGTGAGCAGAGGAGACTTACCTGCCCTGGGCCAAGGCTATGCCGTCCATCCAGATTACAGTAGACTCAGCTGTGGGCTTGGCTGCTACCTCTTAACAATATTAAACAGGAAGAAGGGGAGGGGAAGGGAGAAAAGAAAGAATTTTAGGGGAAGGATCCAAAGTCCTAATAAGCTATATTCTTAACTATTCACCCAGTACAAGTGGGAGAGTAATAGAAGCTGAAATCGTCAGGGTAATTTCATTGCATCCACACAGATGGAGGGTCATTATTCTTCACAAATAATTCTTGTGGGTAGTTGTGGGGTAGGAGCATGAAGCCAATTCCTTCTCTTTACTTATTGTTCCTCCTATCTCTATTCCTATGTACTTTAGAAATATGTCGGGAGGCCCAGCACAGTGGCTCCTGTTTGGGAGGCTGAAGCAGGGAGCATCATTTGAGGGTCAGGAGTTTGTGACCAACCTGAGCAAGAAGGAGACCCCATCTTCACAAAAATAGAAAAAACTAGCTTGCTGCGGAGGTGGGTGCCTGTAGTCTCACAAACTTGGGAAGTGGAGGCAGGAGAATCGCTTGAGCTTGAGAGTTTGAAGTTACAGTGAACTATGATGATAACCCCTACACTCTAGCCCAAGTGACAAAGTGAGACTCTGCCTAAAAAAAAAAAAAAAGAACAGGAGGTAAGAATTCAGAGCAGCTCTTGTTGAGTTCTAAGCACCTTAGATGTCTTATTTGTTTGCATTTACCTTAAGGTGTTAGTCTGAGGAAATCAAGAAATTCCTCCCCAGTAACACGCACACACACTTAACATTTTAAGGCAATAAAATAAATAAAATACTTATTTTCAGGCAATTTATGACCACTGGTAGCGGCCCAAGGGGTGTAGGATCTAAAGGCCTCTGAATTAGAAGCCCCAGGAAGGTTTATTGGGAAGGATGGAACCCAAGCATCAAAGGAAAAAGACAGTTTCCCTCTATTTAAAAACACAAAGGAACATTTCAACAGCCCTCCCATATAATTGGGTTTTCCCTTCCTGTGACATGTGAATCAAGGAACATGAGGAGTAAGTAGCATGCCCCTCTATGAAAATGTAAAAGAAACTCAATGCCCTGCCAAGATGAAGAAACGATCTTTTGTGTAGTTGTGGTGGTGGCTCTAGTCTCCGAGATCAGCCCCCTCCCACCTAACCATACTTGGTATTCATATCCATGTATAATTCCCTCCCACACTTAATCTGGGCTGGGTTTCCTACTCTAACCCAACAGAAAGTAGTAGAAGTGATGCTGTGAGCCTCCCGTATCAATGTCAAGAAGGCCGGCAGATTCTGTTTCTTGTGCTCATGGGACACTCCTGTGTAAAGAGTCCAGTTACCTGTTAGCAAGGTGGTGAGGCCACAGTGCAGTTACTATAAGGAGAGGCCATGCCGTGTAGGGGGATAGGGCTCAGCCTTCACTCCAGCTGACTCCTGCCTGCCCCAAACTCAAGAAAACCAGAAGGGCGCAGGGGCAATCCAAAAATTGGAAAGATGTAAGAAAAAAGTTGCTAAGCCTTGGGGGTGCTTTGTTATGTAGCAACAAATATGAATAGTTGTTATCTTTAAACCCTTTTTTTTTCTTTTAGACAGAATCTCACTCCATTGCCCTGGGTAGAGTGTTGTGGAGTCACAGCTCAGCAACCTCAAATTCTTGGGTTCTGGTGATCCCCTTGCCTCAGTCTCCCTAGTAGCTGGGACAACGTGGGACCCCCATGAATTCCTGAGCTCAGGCGATGCACCCGTCTCAGCCTCCTAGAGTGCTACGATTACAGGGCACGGAGTTGGCTCTTTCTGATGTTTAAGTACAGGAATGTGGGCTCTAGTGACAAAAATTCAGGAAAAGAGCTTTAGGGCCTCTCAGAGACATCATTATATCAGTAGTTTGAAAGTGAAGGACAGAATGTAAAACTTGGTGTCAGGTTTTGAATGTGCTGTGATATCACCAAGTGCACAGACCCCTGTTTCCTCAAGTGGATTCAGAAGAAGTGACCACAGGTACCAGTTAGTGATTTTATAAAAAATATATCAAATTTGTCTCAATTTTTTCCTGTTTTATTTTGGAAACATATACATAAAGGATACATTGCTTTTCCCACTATCTCCACTTTTGATACATTGCATATAAGACAGAAGATAAAAATCCAGCCCTTTTGAGGGCTGAGTGAGATATCCAGACTTGATGCCAGCATAGAATATAGACACCTTTGAGCAATCCAGAATAATGAGGAAAAGGGTATTTTTTTCCTTACAAGAACACTTGCTATACATCTCTATCTAAGCTACCAGGTAGGTCTGATAAATTACAGATAAATTTACTCATACAAGTGGCTAAGAGATGACATCACAGTGAAACTATTTGTTTTACTTATTATTCTTATCTCAGAAGATTATTGTATCTTTAGTTTGAATCACACTGCAAAAGACATATGCTCGAATTTGTGCTGATATTAGGAAAAGCCCAAATAAGCAGAAGGAATTCAGAGAAAATGGAATGGGGTTCAATGGACCAAAACCTATCATCTCAGAGTAACGTTTTTAAATGTCCTATATCATTTTGTTTCTAATACTTAGAATTGTCCCTGTGACATTATATATGTTCAACATTCCCTTCTCCCTAACCCTCCGCCTCCCCAATTTCTCTTTGTTTTGTTTTGACAATAGTAGATAGGGAGAGATCTTTTATATTCATTATTTTGGCACAGATTAATTTTTGCTGCTTATGAGGTGCTTGCTTCCGGGTCTACAGTAGTGATTTTCAACCTGTGTGCCACAAGAAAATCTTGGTGCGCCTTGAAAATTGTTAAAGATCATTAATTAAATTATTTTTGAAAGAAGTTCAAAGCACAGTAAGTATATTCTTTTTCTTTTTACTTTTTTTAAAATAAACATAATTTAAGTGTGCCATGGAAATTTAACTATAGGTTAAAGTTATAGGTTTAACTACAGGTTTAACTATAGGTTCAAGTGTGCAGTGAGATAAAAGAGGTTGAAAAACACTGGTCTGCAAGAGAAATGGTACAGACGTCCTTATCCGATCCCCATCTGAAGGAGGCCCAAATCCCTCCACATGACAGCAGTGGTGGTCAGAGTATTTAAGGCCTCTGGCCTAGGATCCACCTGCTATTCCTCCTTAATTTTTCATTATAACATCTTTCTCTACCTCCTTCTAAAGAGAAGGTTGTTGTGTGGTTTTCTTTATCAAAATAAACAATTTGATTGGCACCACATTTCATATGCCTTCACTGACCATACACCACCAGCATTTCTCCCAGCTTTGTTTGAGATATTGGAAATTAAAATTTCTTAGTGCCGGGTCTCCCTAGTATACAGCAAATGCTAAATAAACTGTGATAATCATGACGTTCCTTAATGTAAAAATTTCTCTGTAGCTCAGGGCCAAACAGCAATTTGGCTGCACGAAAGAAAAAAAAAATTAAAACCTAACCATTCTTGCTGAAGAATGGTTTTACTTTAATTTTACTTTTGAAAATCTTATTTCCACTTTAGTTAAAGCCTTAAACTTTGCCAAATTTGACTTCATAACAAGTATTCCCCAAACTGATGTTGCTCAAAAAGAGGATCTTGTGAGTTGTACTCTGTGTGGAGATTCAGACAAGAATAAATAAATATCTTTAGATGTGCGGTGGACCCCACTGTGCTGTGAGTCAGTGCCCTCCCATTAACCCCGTACCTTGTTAGGTAAGGAAAAGAACTGTGGCTCGTGTGCAGTAAGCCAGTTGTTTTTCTGTTCTCCAATTCCTCTGGCTACAAGGAGAGCTCTGGGGCAGGGACTGTCTCATTTTCACTTTGTATCACCTGACCTGGCACTAGGTAAAGTGCTTATAAACCTGATTGTAATTTGCAAGGTAGTTGGTACTGCATTTTTCCACTGGGGCTTCTCAGGGGAACTCAGGAGTTCTTGCCTCCCCGCTCTTTTTTCTATTTGAGATGGTTACCCAGTGGCTGTTGTTCCTTTCTTCTGAATAATATATCCAAATATAAAAATGTAACAGTGCAAGACAATAAACTCTTGGAGCACGTAGTTGAATAATGCCAGGAGTGTCAGTGCTCCCAAAGAAGAAAAATCTCTGCCAGAGTTTCACCTGGCAGCACAGTAGCTTTGTGTGTTTGGAAATGTCGTTAACCTTTGCTGAACTCCAGTTTGCTCATCTGTAGAAAGCAGGGATAACGATAAAAGCCCTCTGGATAATGATAAAAGCCTCTCTGGATTGTTGAAGGGATTAGATGAGATTCTGCTGAGGAGAATGCTTTAGTGCCATAGAAAGTGATCCCACTCCCATCTTTTGATTTTATATATCTCTATCTCAGCTGAGCTGGTGGGGGGGAGTTAATTTCATTCTTCTATGGGGAGAGAGAATACAACAGTAAACTCACCTGTCTTGGGTGCTTTGCTTCGCGGGATGAGAATTTTACAGCCTTGTAAGACTGTCTATATTTGCTGGAGACATTGATCATGTGCATTTTTATTTTACTTTGTGCTGTGGACAAGTCAGTCTATTTTACTATAAAATGAGAACAGAATTGTCACTTGAAGAACTTTATATAGAATGTCTCAATACCTATGAACTCCCATTCTGCATGAAAGTCTCGAAGTCTTTATAAAAGGAACAGCTAATTGGAACACATTGAATGTGGTATCATGCCCAAATCACATTTCCATGATATTTTCTTTCTTTCTTTATTTTTTGAGGACTAAAGAGAGCCTGGATTCTTCAGGGTGAATGAGCAGGGTGCAACATGGAGGGTGCCAAATGAAAGAAATGGATTCTGGCTTCCAGCTGTTCCAAAGAACGCTGAAACGTGATCCTCAGGTTTTAAAATCACTGGATCCTCAGAAGCCATTTCTGCAGGGCATGGACTGATAAGAAGGCGCGGAGACAGAGGGTAAAGGAAGGGAAATTTTATAGCTGCCCACTCTGTGGTGGATTCTTCTGCTTTTAAAACTAAATATTTGTTTGTACATTTGAACACAACAGTAGAGATCGCAGGTGCTCATGCACGTACCCAGAGTATTACATTGAAAAAAAGTTTACTGAGATTACAGAAGGGAGAAATAGAACATAAAAATTTAGTTTTAATAAAGAGATGGTGGCTACGAAAAATATAGTTTTATGCATTTAATAAACAATTAAAAAATTCAAATGATGCACATGTTTACCAAAAAAGTTACTTTTTGGTAAGCATGTGCAAAAAAAGTAAATTTATAAATGAGCTTGTAACACAAACTGAGTTGTCAGAAGTCCCATCACTCCCAGCCCCAGTTTCTTCCACCGGAATCAATCTCTTTGTTGTTGTTCTACTGGGCAGTGCCTACATTTATAATTCTGCTCGTCTGGCAGTAATTAATTAATATGCTATCCCTGGATGGCTAATTTTGGGTTTATAAATTTTAGAAACTTTTTCTCTGCTATGATAGCTAAAAATTGCCTGCTTTCCTCTGTCCTTAGTCTGTGGTTTCATCCTCCATTTCCATCATCTGGAAAGGTCAGGATGTGGGTTCCCACACCCTTCCCTGCGGCACTCCCCTTCTTTTGCAGTGATGGAAATATTTGGACCGAGAGGGCAGGTGGAGAGCACGGAATACCCTAAGAAATACATTTCTATCAATCCCACACAATGGGGACCGCTTACCGCTGCGGCTGTAACTTGAAATTTCCTCATTTCTTACACTCACTAAGAAAAAGTAATTGCTTCCCTAAAGCTTTTACACAAAGGAAAAATAAATCATGTAAAAAGGCAAACCTTGAGCTCGGCAGACCCCCGGGCGCCCGGAGGCTCCAGCCCTCTGCGTCTTGCCGGCAGGCTGCAGCCGGTCTCTCCTGCGCCGGTGGGGGTTGGTGGGGGTGTCACCGGCGCTGCCTCCCCGAGCCAGGAACTCGCATTCTCGCTTCTGCTAATTCAG
This sequence comes from Perodicticus potto, assembly GCA_963574655.1. NCBI lineage: Eukaryota > Metazoa > Chordata > Mammalia > Primates > Lorisidae > Perodicticus > Perodicticus potto. The sequence continues at coordinate 14,580 of CAUYRH010114269.1, read as the reverse complement.
GGGAACATTTTAACAAGGCTCTGGACCGACTCTAAATTAGAAGGTAAGAGAGCATAGGTGGGAGGGGGTTGCAGGAGTGTGGGTGCAGGAGAGCACAGCCCTCGCCAGTCCTTGCCACCCTGGCCTCCTCAGTAGCTAGGACTGAAAGACGGCGACGTCGTGCGCCTCCTTCGAGGCGGTTTGAGCCCTTGGCTGTGTGTCTCAGTGCCTGGCGCTGGGCGCAGCGCAAGCGCCCATGAACTCGGCCTAAGCTGATCCGTCTGGAAGGTTAGAATAGGTTGCGCTTGTGAACCGGTTCAGGAGCCGGCCTGCCGCGCCAAGGCTTCAGAAGATCCCAGCGTGACATCCGGACCGACTTTTTTCCACAGAGGGGAGGGAATTTGGGTCTCAACTGGTTTTTTTCTGCTGAGGAGAAAAATCAAACCCTATAACCCGAGGCTACCCTTTAGGGAACAGGTGGCGGTCGGTGGATGCCGGGTTCTTGGGTTCTCTGCCGCGCAGGTGCAGCCCCGCAGCAGCAGCACCGTTTCTCTAAGGATCACGCCTTTGCAGGAAAGGCCCCGCGACCTGGGGCGTCTGCAGTGTCGCTAGGCCAGGACTGACCCCGACCCCGGAGGCCCAAGCAGCCCTTGGGCATCTCCCTGCCTCGCTCCCCCCACAATGCCCCCCCCCGGGTCGGGGGACGTGTCGTGTCGTGAGGAGCGTTGTGGGCAGAGCTGGAGTGCCACGAATAGCCCAGATGCGGATTCTCGAGTGGAGCGCGCTGCCAGCGGTGATGGCCGGGCTGGCCCTCAGTTCCTGGGTGAGTCCTTGAACCCTCTGGAGGACATGAAGGTGAAAGGCAAGGCGTCGGCAAGCAGAGGAGCTGGCCAGAGCCCAAGGGCGAGCCAAGGGCGAGTCCGATGTCCGGCGCCTTCCAGGTGTGTGGAAGGTCGAGCGCCAGCGGCTGGCAAGGGACCCCCGCCCTGCTTGACGCCCAGCTGCGCCGACGCCGGGGGAGGCGGAGCGCAGCGGACGGAGGCGCCCAGAGCGCAGGACTGGGAGGGGTGGGTTTCTGCCTCCGGAGACGCAGGGCTCCGGGAAGGTCCGCGCTGGAGGGTCACGGCTCTACCTCTGAGAACTGTCTGTACAGAGTGAGTTTTTACCCCTAGAGAAACAATTGACCGGCAAGTGCAAAATCTTCTTGGACGGTTCAGAACTAAATTGTCAGTCATCTCCAGGTATACAAGAGAACGCAAATTTTGAAGTCTTGGAAAAGACGTTAAGGTGCCATCTGATCAGGCCAGATTCCATAAAGAAGAAAACTCGAACGCCCCTTTTCCAACTCAGAAAACCCAAACTAAAACAAAACTACATTCCTTCTTCATTTCTCAGATAAGAAATCGAGAGCTGGGGTACTGACTTGCTACAGATAAAATTGCTGTCCATTGATGGACCTGGAAACTCATTCTAAGGCACCTTTCAGAAAATAATGCCTAACGCTTTAGAATTTCAAGCTAGCCAGATTGCAGTCATTAGCTCTTTTTTTGTTGTTGCTAAAGCTTAAGTTAGAAAAGCGGAAGACAGTGGCCTCAATTTGTGAACAGCTTCAGTCTTTTAAAGTTTAGAGGTTTATTTATTTTTTTTTAAGAGAAGGAATAAAATGGCCAGACCTTATTCGCATAAAATCAATGTAAAATCTCTATGCTCTGCATAAATAGTTTTATTTAAAATGATGTACTTTTTAAGGCCGGGTGCGGCGGCTCACACCTGTAATCCCAGCACTCTGGGAGGTCGGGGAGAATGGATCGCCTGCGCTCAGGGGTTTGAGACCTGCCTGAGCCAGAGTGAGGCCCAGTCTCTAAAAAATAGCCAGGCATTGTGGCTAGCACCTGTAGTCCCAGCTACTCGGGAGGCTGAGGCAAGAGAATCGCTTGAGCCCAAGAGTTTGAGGTTGTTGTGAGCTATGACATCACAGCACTCTACCAAGGCTCTGTCTTAAAAACAACAAAAGAGTGAGACTCTGTCCCCCCCAAAATAATAAAATTATTGACTTTTAAAATAAAAATTTAGATACTTATGAAAAGAAAGCAAAGTCATCTCTGCCTCAGTCCCAATTTCAGAGTAAGGATTGCTTTCAGTCTCCTGTTTTTCCTTGACACACTCACTTTCCATCTCCAAGTCACACGGATGTATAGGAATCCACCCCACTCTCGTGGGAGCCACCTTTTCCTACTATTCCGAAGCTTGCCTTTCAGTCCGCAGTACGTATTGGGGGTCTTTTATGCCTAGAAGATGGCCTTCCATTTACTCTGGATGGGCTTCTCCCCTTTTCTGGGGGTTTAGCCCCGCTTGTCCTGTCTCCAGTCTCATGTAAATCTGTACCTGTAACTTAATCCTTTCATGTACACTGAGTTTGTGCGCACAAGAACGGACAGTACCCATACTTAAATATAGAGAACTCAGCCGGGAGTACATTTCACTCCACAAGGAAAGGGGTAGAACTTGTGCACATCCTAAGCGCAATCTTTCACAAGACCGGTTATCCCAGCAGTGCACAGAACATTCCCTCCCGGAGAATCGTCCCTCGGTTGCCAGCTTACAGGGGCAGCTGTTGATCTGCCCAGATGCCTGGTTGGTGTTTCCAGGACCCTAATAATAAGGCTGAGACTGCATCCCAAGAAGCTGTGATTCTGTCGAGGAGGACGTGAGATCTGCCCCCGCAGATAATCGAGGCTGATGAAGCCCCCGCGTCCTCCGTTTTGCATCACGGTTAATGTTGACTTCCACTATCACACTGGCTTTGTTTGGATTATAAAGTGTGCCGGGCACCACTCTGCAGGCTTCCCGCGGACTTGGGCCCTTTGGGAGATGCCTGCCAATTAGGAAGCTACCGGGTCCAGCGAGGCGGGTGTGCGCCCAGGAGCTGCCTTCTCCCGCAGGCATCGCTGCGCTGGGTCCCGAGGAACTGGACCAGCTCACCGGACTGGCCCCCGGCCGCAGTGGCTTCGTGGCCATGGACAGCCTGCGTCTGCCCTCCCCCACCCAGCAGGGCTTCCCGACGAGCCCACTGCCGCTACCCCCGCACGTGCACGGCCAAGGGCTACCTGCTGCCCGCACCCGATACGGCCCGGCTGGACGGCTTGGAGCCCGACCCGGCCTTCGTAGCCGACTAGCCCGGGGACCGCATGGCGGCGGGTTCCTGCAGCTACGCGCAGATCTCGGATTACGAGCCGACGGCCCGCTGTGCCAGGGCTCCTGGCGCCCCCAAGCGCCCCGCACTTGTACTAAGGGGCGACCGGTTCGTTGGCCGCTGGCAGCGCGGCTTTCAGATGCCGGCACAGTAGCAGCCAGTAGCAGCCGCAGCACCTGCCCGACAGCCGACGCCGCCTTCCCGGGACCGTGCCGACGCCAGCCAGCTTGCAGAGCTCCCTGGGGACAGTTCAGGTGCAGGTGCCAACAATCCTCCCCTGTTCCGTCCCCTGGGTTGCATCGTGTATTATTACAGCTGTCAGAATATAGTCAATATTCCTGTCTTTCTCCGGGAATTTTCCAATAGGAACAACCTTTAACATTGTGGGTATCTCAAAAGAGGCAATGCGAAATGTATTCTGCTTAAGCATATGCAAAATCAATCTATTTCCATTTTCTGTTTATGCACAGTATTTTTAGCTTTAAAGTTTGATTATTTGTAAAAAGTGTAAAATTAACGGGCTATGGTAGAAAGCAGGTTTTTTCTTTAGAAGTTATCTTATTCCAGCTAGTTTAAAACATCTTACTAGCATTTATAGAATATTGTCTACATGTCAAGTTATTATCTGTAAATTTCTTGGTTATTGATGTCTTCGTAAATTTGAAAATAAAGCCTTTCAAAAAATGCTGTGCATGTGTAGAGATTTTACATTCTGCAAAATTAAATGTGTCTGTGGCATTCAGGGTCCCACAGAAAACTGATGACATACTTAAAACAGGTGATTGAAAAAGGATCAGTGACAGTCCATAAACTTGAATCTGTCCAGGAACTGGAAACCTCCAGGGTGCTAGCAGCTTAAAGCACCGCTGTCCAGCCCTGACTGGGAAAATGGTGAAGCAGTCCTTTGAGCCCTGAGTGACCATAGTATGAGGAGTTTTGCCAGCTAGTAGCTATGAGCTTGGGAAGAGGAAGGAAGCTACTGCCAATTGTGGCCCAGAAGAGTGGGGTCAAGAAATAACTCTTGAGGAAAATCCTGCTGCTCTCTTTATTGCCTGGCCAAACCTGACCCCCAAACCAGAGGACAGGAGGCCTGTGGGTACAGCCACTAGGAGAAGGGGGCCGGTTTGGGAGATGCCTGCCAGTTAGGAAGAGACTGGGTCCCCAGCGAGGCAGGTGTGCGCTGGGGAGCAGAGTGGATGTACTGGGGTCACCTGAGTGGGAAGGGCCAGGCTTTCCCAGTAAGCAACTTTGCTGGAGGGAGTTTAGCACTGCACTTGAGAAGGAATTGAGTAAAACTGACTGCCCTACTATGTGTGTGGTGTGTAATGGATGTAGGAAGGAAGCAATGATAGCTGCTGCTCTTCTTGGTCTCAGGAAGTTTTTGGTACCAGTGCGGACCCCAAGATAAAAATGAGTAACAGGCCTTGCATGGTGGCTCACCCCTGTAATCCTAGCACTCTCAGAGGCCAAGGTGGATGGGTTGCTTGAGCTCAGGAGCTCAAGACCACCTTGAGCAAGAGCAAGACCCTGTCTCTATTAATAGAAAAATAAAGTAGCTAGGTGTCAATGGCAGATGCCTATAGTCCCAGCTCTTTGGGAGGCTGAGACAAGAGGATTGCTTGAGCTCAGGTTTCTACTCAGGGCCACAGAGTGAGACTCTATCACAAAAAAAAAAAAAAAAGAGTAACAATATGACATCATCAGGGAGAAGGCTCCTCTCCATTTCCTGGCTGACATCACTTCCTAGAACACTCAGGTGACACCCTATTTAGGAGTTTGTGTTTTAGCCCTTAAGATGTTAGGAGTTTAAAGTACTAGTCTCCAAGGAGGCTTTTTCAAAGTTTTAAAGTTTAAGAGTACATTAATACTTGGGATGAGCCACATTAAATGAGAATTGATTAATAAATACCATTTACCATGATAGACAGTTCATGTCTTGTTACTTATCATACTGTCATTTAAGAATTTGAACAAGATTGGATATTATCAGACAAAAGTCAGGTTTTTTTTTTTTTTTGTAGAGACAGAGTCTCACTTTATCGCCCTCAGTAGAGTGCCGTGGCATCACACAGCTCACAGCAACCTCCAACTCCTGGGCTTAGACTATTCTTTTGCCTGAGCCTCCCGAGTAGCTGGGACTACAGATGCCCGCCATTTTTCTATTTTGCAGTTTGGCGAGGCCAGGTTTGAACCTGCCACCTTCAGCATATGGGGCTGGCACCCTACTCGATGAGCCACAGGCGCCACCCCAAGTCAGTTTTGGTTTTCAAAGAGCTTTGTAACATTTGGGTGTTTTCCCCAAAAATCAGTGATGTGGATGTTGGGTGAATGTTTTAGTAGATTTCTAAAATAAGTTTTTCAGGAGGCATGTTTACAGCCCAAAGCGTAGCTACCTGGCTTCTGATTAAGTAAATTACAAAATGGAATACTTTGACACCTACATGAGAGTAATTGTATTGCATTTTAAGAACCGAGGACAGAGCTCCGCATTTGTCCCCGCAGATGGGATGTGATGGCAGTATTTGTTGGTATTTCCCCAGCAGAACTTTTGTTTCCCTTTTGGGAAGTTGACTTCCTGGTGTCCTCAGCCATGAGGTCTAAATGGAGGTTACTCTGCTCAGCGAAGCCTGCATGTCTCAAGCCTATTGGCATAGCCCATCACCCATGGTTATCAAGTTCAAGGGCATGTGACCCCATCCAGAGTCAGGAGAAGGGGAGTGACTGGGAGAGCCCTCTTAGGAAGGACACAGAGGGGTATGGTCCCTAACCATCACAGCTATTTTGCTTGCAAAGAGGAAGGCGAGGAGGCCTCTGAGTGGATCATGGACTTGAACTTGTCATAGTGGAGGAGCAGAGACACGAGAGAACCAGGATCCCAGGAGGCAGTCTTTGAACCTCCAAGTCAAGGCTCTCAGGAGGTGAGCTGTACCGTTGACGACTTCAGTTACATGAGCAAATACCTTAAACCCACCTGAGTTGGTTTTTCTCTCCCTTAAAACAAAAGCATTAATAACAAATAATCCAGGGATAGGTAGGTTGAAGACATGATTGTTAATTCCTCTGGCTAGAAGAAGAAAATACCAAATATGGGGTCTCCTTGGACCAGAGGCATTCGCTTTCTGAATCTCTGATTGTCTCTGTACTTCTGCCTTAAATTGGTCCAAAACAGTGCTCCTTAAACTTGGACACACACACAGAGCTCCTGAAGATCCTGCTAAAATGCAAATTTTGATAGAGTAGAGCCTAGATTCTGCCCTTCTAACAAGTTCCCAGGAAAGGCTGCTGAATGGCACTCTGAATGTAAGATCCTGATCCACACTGACTTTTTGGGGACCATTTTTTAACTTAAAAATATGCCAGATTCAGAAAAGACACTATTTATTTATTTACTTATTTAGACAGAGTCTCACTCTGTCACCCTGGGTAGAATGCTGCGGCATCATCATAGCTCACAGCAGCCTCAAACTCCTGGGTCCAAGCAATCTTCATGCCTCAGCCTCCCCAGGAGCTGGGACTACAGCTACAGGTGCTCAGCACAACATCCAGCTAATTTTTCTATTTTAGTGGAGCCGGGATCTCACTCTTGCTCAGGCTGGTCTTGAACTTCCCAACTCAAGCAATTCTTGCCTGAGCTTCCCAGAATACTAGGATTCAGGTGTGAGCCACTGTGCCAGCCCACCATTACTCATTTCCGAAAGGCCACTGGACTAGAGCATTAAGGATCATTTCTTTCCTGCCATGTCTAGCCTAGTTCTCACTTCTGCACAGCCTGCCCTCCTGACTCACCAGGGTCATCTTTCTTTTCTCACAATCTTATCAACAATCAAGGTAGAACTGGACTGACTTGAGTAGCCAACACAAGCACCATGTTGGTGTGCAATGACCAGTCCACCCTCCCATGCATTTCCGCTGACCTCACTGCTGACTTTGTTATTGTTTAATGTTGCATGAATCTATTTCTGGTTGGCTTGTCTGTCTTCATAGATTACAGTCAGACTCTTTCTGTAATACAACATACTAGTAATAGATACTGAGTCTCTCTACCTTCTATAAGCCAGTGATTCTCAAAGTATGCTGCATGCTGGAACCAGAAGAAGCTTTTGAAAAACCACTAAGGCCTGGTCTGGCCCCCTGAGATTCTGACATTAAGTTTGGACTGTAGTCAAGGTGGACAAGTTTTAAAATCTCTTGAGATGATACTAATTTTGGCCGTTAAATAGATGGACATAATTGATATCACACAGCTTCCTGAGAAGTCAGTTCTTTATTTATATATTGATTTCATCAAATGTGTACTGAGCATCTATTATACACCAATCACCAAAGATAAACAAGGCACACATATCCCCTATCCTCAAGCCGCTTATGGTTGTATAGGAAGGAAAGACATGTAGACAAATAATTTCAATGGTGTGCTCAGTGCAATAATGTGAAGTGTAAAAACTACCCTCTGACATTTACTTAGCACCTACTAGGGGCAGGAAGGCCTTGTGCCCCTGCTGATATTTGTGTGAATTCTTGAGATAGGAGTGAGCCCAGTGGGAAAGGTGGGTGTGGGACAAAGTGGCAAAGCGGAGCTGAGAGGGGTCACTACTGTTTTTCTTGTAAAATCAGAGTGGGGTCAAGACCCGAAAGAGGCAGAGGGTGGGTGTTGAGGACAAGGGGATAGGCTGAGGCGGGCCTGAGAAAAAAGTGAGTCCCATGCCCCTGATGAAGGTGGATCTCATAGATGGGCTTCCATCTTTGGGTTTGTGTGAGCAGATGCTCCCATGTACAGGGAGAGGATATTGTAGTATTTGTTCAAAGCTGGGCTTTCAGCAGCAGCAGGAGTGAAGGCAGACAAGAGGCAGGAGTAAGCAGGGAGTGCAAGTCAGGTCCTGATTAAAGAGCTCGTGGAGGAAATGGATGGAGGAAATGAAATCTGGAGAGAGAGCGTTTAGGCTTGGGAATAAGGAAGGGAGAAAAAGGAAGGAAGGAAGAAACTGAGACAAAAGGAGACTACATCAGGGGCAATTTCAGAGACGAAGCAGGTCAGAGTGACCACAGTGTGCCAGGCACGGCCAGGTGGGGCCACTGAAGGTCATGGCAGTGTGGAGCGTAGGGAGGTGGGATGGATTCTCCCTGTGGATCCTGAAGTTCTTCTGGTGGGAAGAGGAGGGGGAAGAAGGCCCAGGCCTCTGTCTACACAGTTCGTGAGACATCCCACTGTAGCCAGGAAGATGAGTTCCCTTGGAATGAATTTGAACAGATCATTCAGGATAGAAAGGAGAGGGGGGGAGGAGGGAACACAGGGGCGGCCGCTGAACTGCAAAACAGAGCAATGGTGAAACAGGAAGATCCACTCAGCTTGGAAAATGTCGAGGAAATAGGGGCAGAGGTTCCTAGTGATTAAAGGAAGCCTTACATGTCCTTCTGGAAGCCTGGAGATGGATATTTTTTCTTTTTTTTCTTTTTTTTTTTTTTTAGTTTAGGGTAAAAGATCTAGAGTTCAGAAACTTTGCTTAAGGCAAAGCCAAATTGTTGTTGCTAGCACCTCAAGGCCAAGCAAGAGTGGGTATCTTATCGAGTTCGTGACTGACAGTAGGGTGAAGAGATAACACATTAGCAATGCACTGCTTCTGAGAACTTCCTGTTAAAATTAATCATTCTGGATCAGTAGGTGCTAAACTTTAAATATCATTATTAAAAAGCATTTTTCCCAGTCAACCCAATATTGATACCTTGAGGCAAAGCCCCATTCATGGCATTAGTTAAGGTTCTGCTCAACCTGGAAGGGTCGGATGCCCCTCCCCCATGTCCTAAAGCCTTCCTTTATCTTATTACTGAGCAATGCGGGTCCTGCTCTTTATCCAAGAGGGGCACTATCTGACCTCAGATATAATGGAACTCCGGAAGGTGCTCTGGCTTCCCAGAACTTCCCATGTGGAGAAGGGGCTGTGCATGGCCTGGGAATGTGCGTTCTGGAATCCTCCTTCTCCAGAGAAGTCCAACTGTCTCCAAAAATATAGCCCAGAGGTCCTGCAAGATGGGGCCCTACTCAGAGAGAGGCAGAGCCGCGCAGAGACGTTCAGGGAAAGATCTTCCTGCAGATCAAAGGAGCCTGAGCATCGGTGGAGTCAGTGGGTTCTCACTGGGGAGCTCATTACCAGGCGACGCTGAGGCGTCCATGTTCAGAGCGGAAGGGAGGCCTTCCTCCTCCGGAGTGGGCCCTACATCCTGTTGGCTAACACAGCTCAGAGGGATCAAAAAAGGGGAAGAGGGGACTGCCGGCCCTCTCTCCCGGCTTTCCTTTCTGGGCTCAATCTCAGGGGCCTTTGCGACCATGGGCCCTGAGACTGGCTCAAGGCTCCAGGTCTGCCCTGGCTGTGTGCAGGGAGGCAGCGCAGCCTCTCCCCGCGCTCATATTGTTTGGCCCTGCTTGAAAGCATGAACAATCTCTCCCAGGCACTCCCTGTTTTCACTTCCCTCTGGCCACAGGGCCCCTCCTCTGTCTGACCTGTGGGGGTCAACATCCTTTCCAGTGATCCACCCTGCTTCCTCCCTCAGGCCGGGCTGAAGACTGTTCTTTAACTTCAGGGGTTCCCAGAGCAGCATTTCCTCTGCCCCTCCACCATCACATCAGACACACTGGATTCAGGGTCTTGGGCTATTGGAGATTTGGAAGCAGAAAGATCAGTGTGATTCCAAACATTATGGAGAAAGCAGAATCTAAAAAACGCACTGCTGGAGGTGGGCAAAGGGCCACCAAAAATAAAGAAACAGCAGCTTTTGGTGTTCTGAGCTTTCCCAAGGTTTCTGAGGGGCTCGGAATAGAGTTAAGCCAGGCGGGGTGTGTGCCGCGCAGGCAGCCAGACCCTGTGCCTCCTGAGAGAGGCTCTGTGACCCAGGGCCGGGCCCCTGACTTCTCAGAACATCTGTTTTCTCGTGTGTAAAATGTGGGTAATAATAACTATCTGCAGAGTCACTGCAGGGATTAGAAATACCCTGGGGGGGACCCTCTGAGTGATGAAGGTAGGTGAGCTGTGTCTCTGGGTTCCTCCCACTGGTGTTTCCACGGATAGTTTACCGGGAGAGGGAAGGCAGCCTCTGCCCCACCAGCCTGGCTCTGAGCCTCCCCAGGGGACTGAGCCGTCATAATTCACAGACATACACACTAAAAGGTCTTGTTTTTTCTCCACGTGGGGTTTTAACTATGTGCTCTTAAATCTCCTGTCTTGCTCCTTAATGATCTCTGGAGAATATTTTATTGCTTTTTCATTGCTTTTAATTGTTAAAATCTCACTCCGTTTATTTATTTTGAGAACTAAGAATGCAACAAGTCAGTGCACCTCAGAGCCCCCATCTTGGTTCAAATGTTATCCCTTCTCTTTCCCTCCCCAAGGACATACTGGGACCTTATCTCCTAGGAGGAGGAGGGAAGCCACCTTGCAGATTCCCCTGGTCTCCTCTTTTTTTTTTTAAAGGACAGCTCCTGCCCTGTGTGTGCAAGGGTCAGGGTGGGGGAAGGAGAAAGGGACTAGGGTCACATTGCTTCTTGGTGAACATGGCCGTGGTTCTCTCTGCTGCTTTTGTGCAGATCATTCCCTGGATTAAGATCCCACATGTGGCAGAGTTCGCTTCTCTCATGAGCGGCATGTGAATGCTCTAGGGGGTGCTGTGGGGCCACTGCATGGGCTCCTACCCTGGTGTGGAAGACAGCCTTTGGCCTTCCTCTTCCCCATCCACCTCTTGGCTTCCCTCCTACCCTGGGCAGTTTACCCACAGCCTCTGTGCTGAGGAGCCCTCGTCTGGAAGACAGTATTTGTGATGCACCAGCAAGATGGCGAGGGCCTGGCCACTTTCTATGCTGTCCACTTGACCTCTGGGTACCCAGACTCCCCTGGAGGTAGTGAGAATGCTCATCCAGAGGCTGCCCTCTCCTCACCCTACCACTTCTCCTCAGATTCTCTTTCTCTTTGTTTAGGTAAGATCATCAAGTCTGATTCTTAGACATCAAACCAGAGACCAGAGTTGAGCTCTTCTTTATTGCATCCTTACATCCTCTGTCTTCCTTTAAAAAATGTACTTAAATGAAAATTACATATTGGGTAACATGTAGGACATTCAAAACTACACAATGTAACAGCATATATTAGATATCAGATATGTGTTCACCATCACTCATCATAAGAAACATCTTCTACAGTTAAAGTTTTTGGATATCTTTGTATTATGTAGTACTACATCTGGACTGTGCTTGCCATGATTCTCTGTTCGCACCTGTAAGGGACCCAACTCTGACTGGGTATTAGCTGTGTAACCAAGCCATGGTAGGGGAAGATAGACGTTTTCCTCTTTTCTTATCTGAGCTTCTACTGGCATGTTGGCTTCACTCCTTTAGCTGTGGATCTTCACAAGACTGGATCCATTATGACAACTCTTTCTAGCCCATCACCAGACAGGATATATACTCTGTGCTATATCTAGCCAGAAAAATTCAGGGGAAGTAAATGCCTGACCTTCAACCAGTTATTGTGCCTAGGAGGGCCGAGTGTCATATTTGGCTGAGCCTCGGTTATCAGAAATAGGTACTTTATATGCAGAAAATTTTGAAAGAGGATGCTCAGTACTAATTAATATCTACCATACATTTAGATCTACTCCATTCATTAAAATGCTTCATTGTATTCCATATCAGGATTGTGCCATTGCTTCCTTGCCCAATCTCTATTAATGCATATTAGAGTTGTGTCCAGTTTCTTCTTGTTATGAACAATGCTTCCAATACAATTCCTTTAATTTCATGAGCATGTGTATATATTTTTATAAAACAAATTTATAGAGATGGAATTGGTAAATGGTATGCATGTTTAAAAATTTCATAGATACATGTGTTTTGTATTTACCTGGATGGAGTTGAAACACATTCTTCTTAGTAAAGTATCACAAGAATGGGAAAAAAGTATCCAATGTACTTAGTATTGGTATGAAACCAGTATATAAACAACTATACACCCATGTGAAAGAAAAACACAAGTATATTCTGGTGAGGTGGAGGGGAGGGGAGAGAAAGGGGGCAAGGAAGGAGGGAAAGTGATTGGCAGATTGTCACTTAATGTGCACAATGTAAGGTTATTTATTCAGCACATTCTGCTGGGTGAAAGGTTCAACTATAACTTGAATTTTACCTTAAACAAAAACAATATAACCTGAACATTTGTTCCCTCATAGTAATCTGAAAAAAAAAATCCCAGCACAATCTTAGAAACAAAAATAAAATATTAAAAGATGAAAAAATCTATAGATATTGTTAAATTGCTTTCAAGTTATACATCTACCAGTAGTATATGAAAATGTTGGCTTTCTCACACTCCCATCAACATCAAAGCATGGGTTAATTTGTGTTACATAAAAAACTATCCTAAAACTTAGTGGCTTAAACAATTATTTGTTTACTCACCATTACATGGGTCAGCAGTTTAGACAGGGCTCAGCTGGGATGGCTCATCAGTGTTGAACACGATGCTACACTTTTACAGTCAACGAGATCAATGTCCTTGCTCACATGTTTGGCAGTGTGCTGGCTGTTAGGTGGGTGATGGAGATAACATGGCTATTTAGTATTTAACATGCTATTTGCATTTATCCGCTAGCATGTTGTTGGTAGACACTGGATTTCCAAGAATTGGGAAAACAGCAAGTTCCATCACATGAGTACTTTTAGAGCTTGTGTTTGGCTAACATTTGGTAATGTTCCATTAGCTAAAACAAATTACTTGGTCAAGACCAGATCCAAGAAATAGAAAAATAAATCACACTGCTTCATGAGAGAAACTGCAAAATATTGTAGTCATTTTTGCAATCTGTTACACCCAGATTGTATCATCCTATTAATCTTGGTCAGGTCAGGATGATTGGTGAAAAGTGAGAACTCCTTCTATTAAATTTTACTATTATGATTGATTATTTCTTCTTATTTGTGTTCATTATTTTTATTTGTTATGTAACTTGACTGTCTATATTTTGGTATAGAGTGGAAAATAATCAACTATGTTATAACACTTAATATGTAAACTATTCTTTCCCCTCTGAATTGAAATGTTATTTTTGTCATATATTAGTTGTCTAATATATATACTTGGATTTGATTTATTCTGGGGCCTCCATTTTTTCTCTACTTTATTTTGTTTTATTAATTTCTGTCAATATCTTAAATCTGTTTTTTTTTTCTTTTTAAAGACATGGAGTCATGCTAAGTTGCCCAATCTTGAATTTCTGGACTCAGGAGATCCTTCCACCTCAGTCTTCAAAGGAGCTGGAATTACAGGTGTACAGCACTACGCCTAACTAATATCTTTAATTTTGATTACTTCATAGTATGTTTTAGAATATAGTAAGGCAAACCATTCACTATTCTTTCTTTTTTTCTCTTTTTTTGAAACAAAGTCTAGCAATTTTGCCCAGGGCTTGTCTCAAATTCCTGGGCTCAAGAGATCTTCCCACCTCAGCCTCTGGAGTAGCTGGGATTACACATACAAGCCACTATACTTGGCTGTTTACTATTCTTATTTTAAAATTTATTTTCTATTAATTAACATTTATTCTTCTATTTAAAGTTAAAAATCATATTTTTCCAGTTTAAACAGAATTCAAATTAGAATCATAGTACATTTGTATCTTATTTTTGGAAAGTTTTATATTTTTGTGATGCATTCTCATCTAATATTCCCCAAACTGATCTAGAGATTCAACACAATGCGTGTCAGAATTCCAATTGCCTTTTTGCATAAATGAAAAGTTGATCATAAAATTCTCATGAAAATACAGGGTTCCCAAATAGAACACAATCTTGGAAAAGAATGGTGGAAGATTTACATTTCCTGAGTTCAAAACTTGATACAAAGCTATAGTCTGGTACTTACAACTCAACAATAAAAAGACAAAGAATCTGGTTTAAAAATGGGCAAAGGATTTGAATAGACTATTTTTTTCTACAGTCTTTGTCTAGTTTTGGGTTCAGGGTAATACTAGTTTCATAAAATGAACTGGGAAGTCATCTTTTCTATTTTTTGGAGAGATTGTGTAGAATTGGTGTTATTTCCTTTGGGATTGTTTGAAAGGATTTTCCTGTGAAACCATCTGTGTCTGGAGATTTCCTTTCTGGGAGGTTTTTGAATGATAAATTCAATGTTTGCAACAGTTATAGGATTATAATCTCTTTCATATTGTATGGTAGTTTGTATTTTCCAAGGAAGTGATCTATTTCTTTTTTTTTTGTTTTTTGTTGTTTTTTTTTGAGACAGAGCCTCAAGCTGTCACCCTGGATAGAGTGCTGTAGCATCACAGCTCACAGCAACCTCCAATTCCTGGGCTCAAGTGAGTCTCTTGCCTCCGCCTCCCAAGTAGCTGGGACTACAGGCGCCCGCCAC
>CAUYRH010114268.1:0-10439 GCA_963574655.1 Perodicticus potto | reverse complement strand
AAAAAAAAAAAAAAAAAATTGTCACTGAAGATCCAATTTATTTATTTATTTAATTATTTTTTGAGACCTAGCCTCAAGCTGTCACCCTAGATAGAGTGCTGTGGCATCACAGCTCACAGGAGCCTCCAATTCCTGGGCTCAAGCGAGTCTCTTGCCTCCGCCTCCCAAGTAGCTGGGACTACAGGCGCCCGCCACAACGCCCGGCCATTTTTTGGTTGCAGCCGTCATTCTTTGGTGGGCCCAGACTGGATTTGAACCCACCAGCTCAGGTGTACGTGGCTGGCACCTTAGCCCGTTGAGCCACAGGTGCCAAGCCTGAAAATCCAATTTAAAGGTTTAGTGTGGTCTAGGTTTTTTTTTTTGAGACAAAGCCTTAAGCTGTTGCCCTGGGTAGAGTGCTGTAGCATCACACTCACAGCAACCTCCAGTTCCTGGGCCCAGGCAACTCTCTTGCTTCAGCCTCCGGAGTAGCTGGGACCACAGGCGCCACAAGGTCCGGCTAATTTCTTTCTTTTTTTTTTTTTTTGGCCAGGTCCGGGTTTGAACCCACAACCTCCGGTACCTGTGGCTGGTGCCCTACTGCTTTGAGCCACAGGTGCCACCCTTTCTTTTTTGAGCCACAGCCGCCCAACTCTTGGGCTCAAGCCATTCTTTTGCCTCAGCCTCCCAAGTAGCTGGGACTACAAGTGTCTACTACAAGTGCCTACCACAACGCCAAGCTATTTTTTGGTTGTAGTTGTCATTGTTGTTTGGTAGGCCCGGGCTGGATTTGAACCCACCAGCTCTGGTGTATGTGTCTGGTGCCTTAGCCTCTTGAGCTACTGGCACTGAGCCAGGTTTAGGTATTTTGTTGTTGTTTTTTTTTTTTTTTTTTGCAGTTTTTGGCTGGGGCTGGGTTTGAATCCACCACCTCCGGTATATGGGGCCAGCACCCTACTCCTTGAGCCACAGGCACCACAGAGTTTAGGTATTTTTTTAAAAAATTGTTTTTATTGGCTTGGTGCCCATAGCACATTGGTTACAGCGCCAGCCACATACACCGAAGGTGGAGTGTTTGAACCCATCCCCAGCCAGCCAAACAACAATAACTGCAACAAAAAATAGCTGGGTATTGTGGCAGGTGCCTGTAGTCCCAGGTACTCGGGAGGTTGAGGCAAGGGAATCACTTGAGCCCAAGAGTTTGAGGTTGCTGTGAGCCGTGACACCATGGCATTCTACCAAGGGTAACATAGTGAGACTCTGTCTCAAAAAGAAAAAAAAAGTTTTATTTATTTTTTTGGGACAGAGTATCATTCTGTTGCCTTTGGTAGAGTGCTGTGGCTTCATAGCTCCCAGCAACCTTTGTCACAATGCCCGGCTATTTTATTTTTTGAGAGGAGGTCTTGAGCTTTTGCTCAGGATGGTCTTGAACCTGTGAGCTTAGGCAATCCACTTGCCTTAGCCTCCCAGAGTTCTACAATTACAGGCGTGATCCACTGCACCCGGCCTTGGTCTAGTTTTTCCCTTCTTATCAATATGGTTGATACTAAAAAGTACTGTTAGGAAGCTCAAATACTTTCAAACATAGAACTTACTTGTTTTGGTTGAGAAGTATTACTATGGAAAAGGGGAGATTGTTGGCTAGTACTTCTTGTGCTCTGACTGGCTTTAGAGACAATTAGTGAGCTGAATTATCAAGGAACTGTGATCTATTCCAAGTTCCAAGGTTTTCTTCTGCCTAAGCTATGTGACCATAAGCAGGTCTTTAACTTCACTGGGCTCAGACTCCAAAGTGACTGAATGAGGTCACCACCTCCCTGTCAGGTAGTACATGTTAAACTTTAGAACTCCTGAGATTAAAGCCAATTGCTACTGGGATTATATTCATTTATAATTAAGCAACTCTAAGCAGATCAGGTACAAGTTTTTTTCTGTTTTTTTTAAGAGTCTTGCTCTGTTCCTCAGTAGAATGCAGAGGAGTCATCGTAGCTCACTGTAACCTTAACCTCCTGAGCTTAAAGAATCCTCCTGCCTTAGTCTGCCGCGTAGTTAGAACTACAATGTGCACCATGACACCTGGCTAATTTTTCTCTTTTTAGTAGAGATGGGGTCACACTCTTGCTCAGGCTATTCTTGAATACCTGAGCTTAAGTGATCCCCCTGCTTTGGCCTCCCAGAGTTCTAGGATTACAGGCATGAGCCAACATGCTTGGCCAGGTACAAGTTATTAATGAAGAAAAAGGCAAATTTATCTAAGGCAAAATCTGCATACACCATAAATGATTCTCTTAATTGTGTAGTGTGAACCCTGGGGTCCCATGAAGGAGAACGGAGTACACTTTAAGAAGGCTTCCAGGGGCGGTGCATGTGGCTCAAAGGAGTAGGGCGCCGGCCACATATACCGAAGGTGGCAGGTTCAAACCCGGCCTCGGACAAACTGCAAAAAATCCCCAGAAAAATAGCTGGGCGTTGTGGTGGGCGCCTGTAGCCCCAGTTACTTGGAGGCTGAGGCAAGAAAGTCGCCTAAGCCCAGGAGTTGGAGGTTGCTGTGAGCTGTGTGATGCCACGGCACTCTACGAAGGGCGATAAAGTGAGACTGTCTCTACAAAAAAAAAAAAAAATAAGAAGGCTTCCAGGTTTCATGGTGTAAAAACTTCGTGAAATATCAATAAGACAAATCTATACATTTCTATAAAGACAAAGACAAATGTCTCTGAAGTAAAGCAAATCTACCATAGGAGAAATGTTTTTTAGATTCCCTCGTTGTAAAAAGTAATTTGACTTCTTCTCCCCACACAAATCCCTGAGACTCTGAAAGGATAAAGACATTTGTTTGGAGCTCTTTCAAGGATTTATTTGCTATAGAATTGCTTGAGTCTACCAATGAGATGAACTCAGGATTTCTGTGTTTAAAAGTACTGTATTTTGTTATTTTTATAAGTGCTGCAACATTCAAAAACCAATTCTTTTTGCCAGTATTTGGCATGTTTAGAAAAAGTTAGAAAAAGTATGTATAGAATTAGATGTCTAAAAATAGAAAAAAACCCCCAAGTTTTAAAATTCCTCATTTGGACGGGTCCTGAGTTGAAATCACATTCATCTCCAAAAAGAACTGTTTCAGGTTAGAAATGTATTTTATAACCACAGATCCTGACCTTGGACTTGATTAGTGAAGATTCCCAGGCACTGGATGGATGACAGGATAGACATTATTCACTTGGCCAATTCTGGCATGTGCCCTACCTGGCATGTAAAAATTTTATAAATATCTCTTAAACCTAAACTTCCTCGTTCTCTGAAACTGATTGTCTTAATCTGCTTCCCAACACTTTTTAAAACAAAGAAACAAAAATTTTCCCTGCAAGATAACATGTTTAAATATTTGTTACCTGTGGATAGATACAGAGAAACCAAATACAAATGTGAATTAACAATTCAGGGATGTACTGTGAATCTCTGGATGGCTATGTAAGCTGGAAGTCCCTTGTTGGCTCTGCACTTGCCACCAGAGGTGACCGTCCAGACAGCATCAACCTGAAGAGGGTGTGAACCCCAGCAGCTGCTCGATGGGCTTAAACCGCCACTCATCGGCCTCTAGCTCTTCTACCAAACCAGCCAGTTTTTCCATCCGAGCAACTTGTTGATCTGCAAAGAGCCAAGGAGGTAATATAATACAACAGTGTATTCCCCATGAGACTGCCACCAAGCACCAAGATGATGGTTGGTTTAAAAATAACTTCTGCCTAACAAGTGCAAACACTGTAACCCAGCTGTATCCTCACATTAATCTGAAATAAAAAAAAAAAAAAAAAAAAAAAAATAGGGCAGTGCCTGTGGCTCAAAGGAGTAGGGTGCCAGCCCCATATGCCGGAGGTGGCGGGTTCAAACCCAGCCCTGACCAAAAACTGCAAGAAAAAAAATAATAAATAAATAAATAAATAAAAATTATGAACTAGAAAAAAAAACATAAAATAATTTTTAGGTAGGTTTTCCCTTACTAGTCCTATAATGGGGTCTTATTCTACGTTGGTCACAAGCTTAATCTTTAAAAAAAAAAAAAGAAGAGGAATACTTCCAATCATTCTCCATGCATCTTCACTGCTTTTTACTGCACAGCCGAAAGCTGAAACCTTCTAGATAAAAATATTTACTTCATCATTCTGAATATTTTCTTTTCTTTTTTTTTCCAGGGTAACAGAGATTGTATTTAGGAAGAACAAAGAGAAAGTTTAGGGTACTTCCAAGAGAGTTGGAAGTGGGTCCTTCTCATGAAGGAGAAAAGGTAAGAGAGACCTATTCTGAATATTTTCAAGTATAACATGTATTGTTATTTCTCCTGCATATGTTAAGCCACCAAGGATCATAAGTTCCTCATCTCTGTTCTTCAAACACATCACAGATTCCTCAAAGATCAAGTTTCTTTTCTTTTTTCTTTTTCTTTTTTGAGACAGAGTCTGATTCTGTCGCCCTGGGTAGAGTACCATGGTGTCATAGATCACAACAACCTCTAACTCTTGGGCTCAAGCGATTCTCTTGCCTTAGCCTCCACAGTAGCTGGGACACAACGCTTGGCTATACATAAGGTTTTAATGGAGGAATGGTCTGGAGGGCAGGGAACATAGTTCCTTCATGTATAAACAAAGGCTTGGCAAGGCATAAATAGGAAAAGGTGCTATTAGGATCTTAGATTCCAGATAGACACTGAGGTCTTACATAACTACTTGAAGATGAACATAAATGAATGGCAACGAGTGGAGGATTACAATACAAGGAGGTTTCAGAAGGGAAAGGAAAGAGCAACACAAGAGGAGTAGGAAGCAATGACTCCCCTACAGAACTAACTTTTATCGTTAACCTTAAGCCTCAGTGTGGACATTATGACTAGATTAAGTCCTCAGAACATTCTTTAATTTTAGGAAGTCTGCTTAAATAGCCTTGCTGAGTTGGGAATTTTTGTCATAGCTTGTTGACCTTTTGGAATCTCCCTCTTCTTTCCCCTCCCCCAATAAATTTATTCTCACAGTTAAGGACACAACACTCCCCTGCTTACCATGTTTCACCTGTTTAAGTGTGGATGCCACTTGATAGCTGAAAACAGATTCGCAGAGGAATCTCTCAGAGCCATCTACAAACAAAAGGGGAAAAGGTTTAAATTTGCTGTGAGGGTTTTATGGCTTTTGATAAACCAAGTAAATGTGTCTATTCTTTTTTCTGCTTTTACATTCAGAGTCTAGTTTTCAGTGTTCACAAAGAGTGCTTCTGTTTTATTTAAAATGAACACTGCTCCATTATAAAAGTTATTTCCTCTATACCTAGAATATTAAAATAGTCCCTCTACTTGTTTAAAAGTTCAAAAATAGTATTTAAAAAAACAAAAACAAGAAACCTCAGTCTGATGTCCCAGTCAACATTTCCCCACTTCTAACCTGACACTTTCTTAATGTTCTCCTAGCCTGTATGTCAGGTAAACATTGACTGCTGACACATTTGGTCATGTGGTTCCTGTGCTATCAAAATACAAAGGTACATCTAAACTTCAAATCATTCTCAGTCCAAAAAAGAAACCTGAGGGGAAAATACTTGTTAATTTTTTTTGCAGTTTTTGGCCAAGGCCGGGTTTGAACCCGCCACCTCGGGTATATGGGGCTGGTACCCTACTCCTTTGAGCCACAGGCGCTGCTCTGTTGATTTTTAATATATCAAATTA
Source organism: Perodicticus potto (assembly GCA_963574655.1). Classification (NCBI taxonomy): domain Eukaryota; kingdom Metazoa; phylum Chordata; class Mammalia; order Primates; family Lorisidae; genus Perodicticus; species Perodicticus potto. The sequence goes on along the minus strand of CAUYRH010114268.1, from coordinate 4,753 downwards.
CATCACCATTACAATCACAAAATACTGCTGGGAAATTTTATTCTATAAACGTAAATTGCAACCTTGATTTTCCAAGTGAACCAAAATATTGCGATTTGGATGACGATAAGAGTATGGTGCAAGTTCAGAACCTAGCATTATACTGGTGCCAAGAACTGCCAACAAGAAGTAGCCAACTCGGTTACCATAGCATTTGGAAGATGATTGTGAAACACAAGCTGGCTTGTGTTATTCCTTAGCAGGCTAGGGCAGTACAGCAAAACATATCCCCCTCATATAGCTAACGTAAGAAAATTTTGATTTTTAAAAGGGTAGCAGAAACCATTTGGGACATGTACCTTACTGCAAAAATTTCAAAACAAATGGAGAGAACATAGCTATCTTATTTTTAGGCAGTAGTTCATGCCTTCCCTACTAGGTGTTAAGCATGCACCCATCAATCATGGGTTGGTATGGTAGCCAGGTATTAAGTGACAAGGAGTATAAGACCAAAACATTCTGGCCTCATGCTGAGTTTCACACAAGGCAGACCTTATTTCAGAAGTCATGGTCACCAGTAAGAAAAACTGCAGATAATGGGCGCCGACCCCATATATAGAAGGTGGCAGGTTCAAACCTGGCCCCCATCAAACTACAACAAAAAATAGTTGGGCGTTGTGGCCGGTGCCTGTGGTCCCAGCTTCTCAGGAGGCTGAGGCAAGAGTATCGCCTAAGCCCAGGAGCTAGAGGTTGCTGCGAGCTATTTGATGCCACGGCACTCTATTGAGGGCGATAAAGTGAGAATCTGTCTCTACAAAAAAACGAAAAACTACAGATATTGTATCCAAATGGCTTCTGACATAACCTTCAAAGTGATTCTTTCCCCAACCAAAAATAAAAATTAAAATTAAAAAAAGGTGTAAGTCTTGGGACATATACTTTTAGAGAGAATTACAGTCTGTAAATTTAAACCTCTTTTCTACATATTGTATAACACATGGGATATGATTCTATCCCCTCCACCCACACTCATTTCTCTGGCTCATTGTTAAATCATTTGTGAGAGCTGCTGATCAACTTAACTAAGCAAATGAATATTTTCATTTTCTTTTTTTTGAGACAGAATCTCACTCTGTTCCCCAGGTAGTGTGCCATAAAGTCATCATAGCTCATAGCAACCTCAAACTCTTGGGCTCAAGCAATCCTCTTGCCTCAGTCTGCCCAGGTGGGTGCCTGTAGTTTTTCTATTTTCAGTAGAGACAGGATCTCACTTTGCTGAGGCTGGTCCTGAACTCCTGAGCTCTGGCAATCCACCTGCCTCGGCCTCCCAGAGTGCTAGGACTACAGGTGTGAGCCACTGTGCCCAGCCACTCCAGTTAGTTTTTCTATTATTACTAGAGATGGGATCTCGAACTCCTATGCTCAAGCAATCCATCTGCCTTGGCCTCACAGAGTGCTAAGGTTATAGGCGTGGGCCACCATGCCTGGCCAGTATTTTCATTTTCAATTAATTAAATATTGTACTGACTGCTCAGTTTAAAGATCTAGGTAAGTTAATGACATCACTGAGTTTTCTGCTTGTTTGTTTGCTTTGTTTTAGGTAAGAGGAATGGTCAGCAAATAACTATGAAGTCCACTATGGGAAGAGGGACTGTTGTGAAAATTTGATACCAATGATGCAATGTATTACAGCTCTTCTGTGTAAATGACAAGCCAGCATTCATTATCCCATTCATACAGTTAGTTAAAAAGTCCAATTCTAACGCAAGTTTTATGTGTATTTTAGAAAAAGCAAAGCACAGAGAATTAGAGTTTACTTCCCAGGTGGTTTGATCCTAAATTTTAGGATCTTATGCAAGGCAGTGGGAATTGCAGGCAAAAAAATCAGGCCACGATGTAAAAGGAAGCTCTTGAAAGTGCTGCCTCCTATTTATATTTAATTACAGGTGTTAATAGGATAAAATGCTTAAGTTGTGACAAGTGCACTTCTTGCCTAGTAACGAACTTAAAGTAAAAGGGGCTGGTTTGGTGGCTCACACCTGTAATCCCAGCACTCTGGGAGGCTGAGGGAAGTGGATTGCCTGAACTCAGGAGTTTGAGACCAGCCTGAGCTAGAGCAAGACCCCGTTGAGACCCTGTCTCTAAAAATAGCTGGGCGTTGTGATGGGTGCCTGTAGTCCCAGCTACAGGACTGTGGCAAGAGAATCGATGGTGCCCAAGAGTTTGAGATTGCTATGAGCTATGATGTTACCGCACTCTACTGAGGGTGATAAAGTGAGACTGTCTCAAAAAAAAAAAAAAACTACAAACAAACAAAAAAGGATATACACTAATCTTTCAAAAAGTCATATCACTCTGCCCCACTATATCCTGTGGAACACACTTTTGCTAATCTGCAACTCTCTATTAACCACAAAGTAAACTGCTTCTTAGCCACATCTTACTGGATGGGATATCTATACCAACCTAAAGCCTGGAATTTCTCTAGAATGTAATCAGCCCGGGGCAATGTGTTTTCCATTTAGAAAATGTAGTGAAACCCTTTGTAATACAAATAGCTTTCTTCTTAAGGGCAAACAAAGGTTATAAATAGTGAAAAGTTCAGTAAATTGCCCAAATCTAACACTCCCATCCAAAAAATACAATGCTAACAAATTCAGTTAAAAGAATTTACTTTGTGGTAGGAAATTAGACAATGCCATATAATTCATACTTCAGGGGCCTGCAATGTCACTAAAATACAACCACTGCTGGATTGGAAGGCAGTTTCTAATTTGCTGACTGATAACTGGGTGCGGACAATGTTAGCCAAGGGCAGGAAAATGCTGAAAACTACCTTATGTGAGCGGTCTATTAACAGACTAAAAGTTCACAAGGTTATAAGTTATTTGGGTTTATCATTCCATACTTAATGCAACATCAAGTTGAACCTGTTAAGATAATAAGTGGCATCCCATCTTGATTCCTGACTGCTTTTATTATTTATAAACCGCTTTTATTCCCTATTATTCACAGGCAAGCCACCCTAATCTATTTTCATATTCCAAGCTATTGTTTGTCAGGTACATGCGTTAGATTAACTGTGTAAGAGAATGGTAACATCTATCAACATGGTAGCTCCCATATTGAACATCCTTACTTACTCACATTTAAGAATACTCTTTTCAATTTAATATTCTTGATTGGACCAAGACAGTTCAGGGGTTACCATCTTTATATTACTTTTCATAGTGTATCTTTAAGTGTAAGCAGCTTTAAGATTGCTGATCAAACTTCGAACCTAAGAAACAGAATAAAAACTGTGTATTGTGATTTTTTTTTTTGAGACAGAGTCTCATTTTGTCACCCTTGGTAGAGTGAGGCAGCATCACAACTCTTGGGCTTAAACGATTCTCTTGCCTCATCCTTCCAAGTAGCTGGGACTACAGGTGCCCGCCATAATGCCTGGCTATTTTTTGGTTGTAGTTGTCATTGTTGTTTGGCAGGCCTGGGCTGGATTCAAACCCACCAGCACCACGGTGTATGTGGCTGGTGCCCTAGCTGCTGACATACAGGCACCAAGCCCTTGGATACTGTGATTTCTTAATATAAAAACATTTACCCTATAATAGAAATCTAACACATTCCTCCATGAAACACACTGGGATAGAATAAAAATGGATAGACCTTTAATTTGTTAAAATAGCAACATTCAGACTTAGTCGCAGAGGCCTGTCTTTTTCAATATCTCCATGTAATCAGCTGTATACTGACAAAGAAATTGCTGATAGCTTTGAGACTGGGGGAACCTCTTGTACTAAATTCCTCCAAAACCTAGAATTCAAATAACTAATCTTAGAACTCTACTGTTAAACACTGATTCCTCTTCTGCTGCTATGAAACTCATTAAGCAATTTAAGGGCCTCCAAAATTTTGATTTATTTTGTGGGAAACTTCCTTAACACCAGGTCTCTGCTGCATATAACTGAAGTCATAACATTTTTAGTGCCACATATGGCAAACAAGGCCCCAACTGTCCACTACCTCCAACCAGTCTCAGTGATACCAACTTGAGGATTCAACTGATGTAACTAAAGAAAACAAAAATGCAAAGACAGAAGTACATACATCTAAGTACACTAATTACATACACTAGCTGGTTCTCTACTTCACTACTCATCATAACTTGAACGAATTAGGAGTCTTCTTGTTTTTTTTTTTTTTTCCCGAGACCGGGTCTTTCTCTGGCTCAGGCTGGTCTCGAACTCCTCAGCTCAGCCAATCTACCCACCTCAGCCTCCCAGAGTGTTAGGATTACAGGCCTGAGCCACTGCGCTCGGCTCTTCCTGTGTTTTGTCACAAATGATTGTTCTGTTTGTCCTGGCTCAACCCAAAACTCTTTTCATTATATACGATATAAATGAATACATATTCACGGAAACTGACTCTCAACCATAATTTGTAATTTTTTTTTTGAGATAGAATCTTGCTCTGTAACTCTGGCTGGAGTGCAAGCTCACTATAACCTCAAACTCTTAAGTTCAAGTGATTCTCCTGATTCAGCTTCCTGAGTAGTTGGGATTATAGGCCTCTGCCACCATGCCTGGATAATATTTTTACTTCAATAGAGATGGGGTCTGGCTCTTGATTAGGGTGGTCTCAAACTCCTGAGCTCAAGAAATCCTCCCACCTTGGCCTCCCACAGTGCTAGGATTATAGGTGTGAGGCACTGTGCTCAGCCTAGTTTGTACCTTTTTCAGAGACATTCCCAGGTGAGCTATAAAATATATTTACG
>CAUYRH010114267.1:0-16579 GCA_963574655.1 Perodicticus potto | reverse complement strand
CCCTCCCCAAACGGGGAGCAGGACTTTCAGGGATGATTAGGGAGGCATGAGAGAACAGCAAGTCATCCCAATTGCACCTTAGAGGCTGGGAGAAAAATTTGGTAACCGGCTGTCCAGACACCCCCTGTATAGTTATGGATTGGGGAGATAAAAGACCAGGATTAGAGAGAAGTACAGAAAAAGTTGCTCCAGTGTCCAAAAGAAATATTCTCTCCTGGCGCTCCGCTATAAGGCAAACCTGGGGCTCTTGAGGGGTGATGACACAAGCTGGAGCCATGAGAATTTGCCCCGGGCACTCTCAGTCCAGTTTGGGCTCCGATGGGGTCCCTGTTCCAGGAGGCCTTCGCCTCTGGGAGGTGGACACATTTCTAAACACTGATGACAGTAACAACATTTTATATATACGAGCTATTTTTATCTTTGAAGTAACTCTGAGCAAGAGGTCCCATATGAGTCTGGTTATTGAGCTAAATATCTGTCTTACTCGTCACAGAGAAAGGCTGTGTTCAGATCCCCATTTTGCAGATGAGAACTGTGGCACGCATGGACGTGTGGCAGAATGTGGGAGATTCCCACCTTACCCAGGACTGAATTCACTTCTGTAAATGTCAGCTGACAAATGTCATTGTTCAGACATGAGGAAACAAAAATCGCCTTTACCACATTGCCCCAGGCACTGCAGCCTCCGAATGCCTGTCAGCCTCAGCTTGGCCCCTGGGCTGCATTATCCTTGGGGCGGTGTGTGGTGTGCCAGAGGTTCACGCTAGGATGCCCGCCTCCTGACCTCTGTCCTTCCCCTTCTCACCCTCTCATTTAGCAAATATTCCCTGAATCCCTACCTCATACCAGGCTCTGTGCTAGGGATCAAGGTAAAGTGTGACCGGGAACAGATATGACCATTGTCCCCCGAGGAATCTTACAGTCCAGTAAGGAGGTGGATGTTAAGGAAGTAATCTCACGAAGGACATAAGGTTATAGATACGCTGAAGGCAATAAAGGAGGTGTAGGTGGTTACAGGAGAGGGATTTGGACAAGAGCCTTGGGGTTTGAGCTCAAGCAGTCATTTATTTCTACTTAAGTGTTCCAACTTGGGTAGGACTCTTCTCCCACATTGTAGATAATTCAGGGCACAGGAGATGAGCTGGAGGGATCTGAATAAGATCAAAATTTGATCAAAAATGTCTTCCTGTGGCTTTTCATTAGTGGAATGTGAAATGGAGTGATGGATTGGCTTTGCGAAGACTTTGGGTCGGGGAGTTTCCTCTCGCTGCAGACCACCAGATTGGAGCCATTTTTTAAGAAAACCATTACAGGTAGGGAAACAAGAGTTCCTGGTGGAAGGATAGAACATGTGAGTTTTACTTGGAACTCACAAATAACTCGTGTGGAGTTTTTTGCTGCTGTAAAATCTAATAGGACTCTTGTGAAGATTAAGTAGAGCCTGACGCTTCCCTAACAGTAAGTGCGGACTAATTGTAGTTCTGGTAACTATCTGGTGTGGGAGAGGCCGCCACCTATGAGACGCTGTGCCCGGCAGGTCTGGACTGCCTTAATGGGGATAAGGTGTTTATTTACAAAGGCAGTTTGGGGTACTTCTGGACCAGAGAGGGGCAGTGGGGTTGATTTTCTGACCAAACAGGCAGTGAGAGGTGTAGGGGTTCTGCAGGGGAATATTCCGGAGGGGCACCAGGCGTAAAGAAGGAAGAACAGCAGTGTGTCCAGCATTGACTAAGTCATCCAAACTTCCTCCAACGCCTCACCTTTCCAGGGGGAGTATTGGCTGGCGAGTTGGACAGTGATGCTTAGAAGGGCCCAGCATGTTTCACCCTGCAGCCCAAGGGACGCTTTCATTCCCGTCTGAGTCCCCCGGATGGAAGATGAGACAGAAGTAGAGAGAATGCCGTTGTTCCTGTGCTGCTGAGACGGGGCTCTGCACGAAGTTGGGACCTTCCAGAGAGGCGCCTTTGCATTATTTTTAGCCTGAGATCTAGTGAGCAGTGGTAGTCACGTTAGATTAGTTGTATACACTCCTGTCATCGGAGAAGGTGTGTCTCTTCCATCTAACGTTAAGCTAGTGGCCATTCTTCGCATTGTTTCCCTCTGTCACAGGTTAATTAAACCCACGTTGTTTGTGGTCAGTGCTCGCTCTGCGGCAGAGTGTTTACCATGCTGTTTACGGTGACTAGATGGGAACTAAAGGGATAGAAATCTCTTTAAACCCATAGACTTTAGGACTCAATTATTGTAGAACGAAATAAGGATGAAACTAAACATGTTAAAAAATAAAATCTCCATTCCCTTTCCATACACACAATGGCTTATAAGGACGAACGCAAAACCGCCATGAAAATGTGGAACGGGGACAGCCACGCAAACAGGATTACAGAGCTGCACGTTGGCCTAGCAAACAGATTAATGGGTGATGCGTATCTGGCTATCTCAAGGTTCTGAAGGTGTACCAGAGCAAGATAATGAAATTGCCTGTCAGGTAATCTGATTTGAGAATTCCAGTCATCTGTGAACTGGCGTGTGGGCTAATAAGCCAGGAGTTTGCCAAGACTTGTTATTTTGTAAGCTCTCCTCTCCTCTTCACATCTGTCCCTGCGGGATATGTTAGACAAAGCGTCCTGCAGAGAGCAGGAGGTAGGGAACCTGTCGGAGTGCCCGGGATGCAGAGAATTGCTGGGGCACAGCTCTAGATCCAGTCAAATGTTTCTCCTTGTTCAGAGCTCAGCTAGGGAAACACACAGCTGGCAGGCAGACAGCCGGGGAACCTCTAGACCTCTGGGCTGGCAGATGCTGCTGTTGGCAGAAATTAACAGTAAGTGTCCCTCCAATTGTGATCTTGGCTCTGGTATTTAGTAGCACTTTGACCTTGGTCAAGATATATAGCCTGGGACTCAGTTTTCCTGTCTGCAAAGTTTAGACAACAGCGCCTGACTCATAGGGTTGTTGGTGGTAGCACTGATCTCACGGTATTTGGCCCACGGTAATCAGGTGGTATCATCAAAGGATTAAACAAATTGAGGACTCTGCACATCATTGAGAGTCCTCTTTGACATCAATTAGTTTCTTCCCACCTCCTTTTTCTCCTGAGATGATTATAATTATTTCCCTTTTCTTTCACTTAATGTTTCCATAATCATAGAGAAACTTCACAACTACTTATTAGGACATTTTTGTTTTGTTAGGATCTTATGGGTGTTGTGCAAATACTAATTGTTCCTGTATGAGTGACATAGAAAAATCAGTAGCAATATAACACTTCTTTTATTTGGGATACGAGATTCAACTGGAACATCAGAATGGGAAGATTCTAAAAAAAAAAAGATGCTCAAAGCTTTAATTGTTTTTCTAATACAAACGAGATGCGTGCATTTCATATACACCTATTTATATTATAGAGTAATTAATTTCTCCCTTTTGTAATTTGTTAGCCTTAACGCATTTTATGGGAAAAAGTTATAATGCCTTTGTAAATGAGCTGTTACCATTGGTATGATTTTTAAAACAGTGCTAACAAATTCCAGGGTGACCAGCTAGCTTTCTGAACATCAATCGCAGCTTTCCTTTTCTTTGAAGAAACTCTTTATTGTGCATATAGAAATTATCATAAAATTATTCAACTTTTAAAAGAATCACTTCTGCACTCTAAGTTAATTGCCTTTTATAAAAGTATCATAAGATACATTTTGCATGCCAGGTTAAATAGTCATCAAAAAAACAATCGCAAAGATTAAAAAATACAATGACGTGCAGAAGAACTTACTAGATGTGGGGTTGCCCTTTTGTCTTCAGATGCTTTTTGTTCCTCCACTGCCTCTACGAAGAATTTCTCAGCATGATTATCATGTATACACAATTTAGACAAAAAATTCAATATTCAATTCCCTTCATTTAGTAGAGAGAAAATTGGAAAGGGAATCAACTTCTCATCTATTACCTATTCGGTGAATTCTGTCATGTTCCTGTTGGATATGCGAGAAGATGCCTTCGTGTTAGTAGTAGTGTCTGCGAGGTAACTGCTCTACCACCAGGCCCTGTTAGTCCAGCAAGAACTTCTGTTCAAGGTCAAGGTCTTCTCTGAATGTTAAAACAACGATACCTTGGGGAGATGTGAAATGGAGATGGTTTCTCCCTTTCAGGGATATAAAATCTAATGGATGGGCTTACCTTCCCTGGGGTTACTGTGGCCTTGACCTTATGCAGTAGATCACTCTCACCAGGCTTTGAAAGCAGCGGTCAGTGGTGGAGAAGAGACAAGATCTTTCTTTTCTGACTCCCATCTTTCCCCTGCCTGTGTCGTATTTTCCTCTTCTCCGAGGTTTCCACAGCCCCGCGTGGCAGGGTCACTGGTGACCGCAGAGCAGACCCTTAGTGATCTTCCTGTGGTCAGCAGTGGCTGCTGCCTGCCCCTGGTTTAATAAGGTCTCTGGGGGAACCCAAGGAAATGCCTTAAGTTCTGGGGTGTGTAGCTGAACTGGATCAGTGGCAGGTCTCTCCTCTCCCATCGCTCTTCCTTTCTTGCTGTATTTATTAATATATTGCTTTGTGGTTATGAATTCTTCTCTGAAGGGAAATTTGTATTTTAAAGGTAATTCCTCAAAGGAGAACTATAACAATAAAAGGGTAACTTGTGTTTACCTTCTTACAGTTTACAGAGTGCCTTCCTTTGCAATGTCTCATTTATCTCCTAAACTAACTTTCACAGGTAAATTATTTTTGTCTCCATAATACAACTTACAGAAATTCTTGCTCAAAGTGTCAGAGCCAGGATAGGGACCCAGAAATCCTTTCTCATCACCTGCGCTGGTCTTTTCCACTTTGCCGTAATTGGCTGTCTGCTGAGTGTGGTGTATGTGACAACATCAAAACATTCTTTTCTGGATCTTAAAATGTCTTTATCTCCTTGGCTTTGTAAAATACAGAGTTTCCTGGATACACAGAGCTGTGTGGTGAGATGAAGCCCATTCATGTAAACAGGTGTCAGTTACATATCACGATAGTTACATTTTCCGTGTACCTGTTCTTAGTAGACACCAGCTATTGTGCATTTGCAGAACAGTAACAAGGGTTAACACTTTGGAGCCTGGAGTTACAGCCGAACCTGTCACTTCCCAGCTTCTTCTCATTCATAAATTACTTAACCTTCCTGTGCTTCAGTTTCCTCACCTGTTAAATGGGGATAACAATAATAGGATAGTTCCTCCCTTATAAGTTGTGTGAGGTTCAAACAAATTGATACAGTCTGAGAAGAAGGCCAGACTTATACTCAATCCTTGGTTAATATTGGCAGTTGTTATTACCATTCTCCATATAATTATTGGTATTGTCATTATTTTTCCTCACTTTTGCTAACCTTCTTTTTCCATAAAGTTAGCACGTGGGTGGGAGGCTCGTAGGCATTTTCCCACTTTTCCTGGCAGAAGTTCCCAGAGCTGGTGAGAACCCTGGCTGTGTTGTGCAGTGTTGTGAGACAGTGAACGGTCAGGGCCGTAGAACTCTGCTGAAGTCATTCTTTATTAAGTTTGTGTTTGATAATATTGAGAAAGATTTGAGTCTCAATAAAAAAAAAAAAAAAAGGACAGGGAGAGAGCGCCGTTTAAGCGCACTTCTGGCCAAAAGTGTCCGTCACTGGAGGAGGGTCGTGAGGATTTTTCCAGCTTTATAAAAACCAACAGCCTTTCTAAGAAAGCATACATGTTTTGCTTATAATTTCTTCTCAGACTTGAAAGAATGATCATGTCCCAGGGAGACTTTTCAGGACGTGCTCTGTATGAGAATCTTGCAGGGAGAGTTTAAGGTGAATGTCCAGAGACGTCAGTTCTGGTGGAGAGGAGAGAGGTGGGATGGGCCGTGCTGCAGAGGAGGGAAACAGGTGTCACGACGTCCACTCCGGTCCCCCGTCTGCTCAGTGTCCTGTTAGGTAGAGGAGCATGTGGGGCCTGCCGCGGGGAGAGGGGGGTGCTCACAGAGATCCAGAAAACCCTTGTGTGGCTCCCTCACCCCAGACTGCCGTCCCCTGGGCCTCCCCATCTCGGGTGCTGGGTGTTTAAGGGAGACACTTGTCGTGCTTCAGTTTTCTCGCTGACCCGGGGGGACAGCAGAACATGCTACAGAAGAGGATTGTGAGGACTGAATGAGTTATGTGTAAACTGCTTTGGAAAAAATAAGCATCTGAGAGACAAGCAGGAGCTGGCGAAGTGCCCATTACCGAGTGTCGGAGACCATGCGGCCCACATAGCCCTGACTTTGACCCTGGACTCCGATATGGCCCCGTCATGAGCTGGTTCATTAAAGCCCCTGCTTCTCATTCTCCTTATCTGTAACAAAAGATAATGAAGGAGCCAATGCCAGAGGGTGGCCGAGACGGTGAAATGGGTTAGTTCACGTAGTCATACTGTGACAAGCCCTTAGAGCATCATGTGACATTTATTAGGTGTTACATAAAGCCTACATGATACTAGAGTGCTACTGGATTAAATGACAATGCTTATAGGATTCTGATTCTGAAACATGATTTTTATATATGAAAGCTTTTCAAAAAGTTATTACATTGATAATTATGGAAGTTGACTGTATATTTTTCATGGTACTTAGCAGAAATGCTATGTAGAATACTACTTTAATACACCTAGAATATCGGAATACTGGGATGGTCCAGAAATACTCTACGGATCCATGGAAGGCACGCCGCAGTCTCTCACATGATGGCTTTGAGGTGGCTTCAGTTGAGACCAGCCTGCCTTATGTTGTCCAAAGCAAAATGAAACTACGAAGTTTGGTATTTATTGTGAGCAGAAATGTCAAATAAAATGTATATATCTTATTTCAATATAGAAAGTAGAAACAAATTATACACACCCTATGATTAAGATATTTTACATCCATTTTAATCACTTAGCCCTCATACCCACGCTGCAGGGCATCTTTTAAGAAACGAGGAACTCGAAGCTCAGAGAGACCAGACCGTTTGCCCAAAATAGAGGCTCTGAGCTGAGCACATCCACATCATCACTTTCCTTCACAGCGCTGCCAGAGAGGAGTCAGTTCAGTTTTCCCGTGTTCCTATCCTAGGACTGTCTCACGCTTACCAACGTGAGGGACCTCTTGTAGATTATATCAGTGGTAATGTACTATTACTGTCATTCAGTCCCATTCGAATAAACATCCTCACCTATTGAGTTGTTACACTATCTGCATGTTACATTGTCGTTTGACCACTTAGAGTACTGCTGACAGGAGTTGCTGTGTTTAAGGACCAGCAGTTGTGAGTTGTGCACCCACTGGAAATCCGATGCATCTAAAGGCACATCTGCGTTTAGTGGGACCGCGTGAGAGCAGGTGGCCCAGGATGAGAGCTGTTGCCCCGTACTCTTTGCTAATGTCTTTCTGCTCTAAACACCCCTGTAAGGAGCAGTCCGCAACCTGAGTAGAGGTGGTCATCCTAAATATGTGTGTGGCAAGTGAAAGTCCCAAAGCTGACCGGTAGATACGTACCTTATAAGGGATGACTTCTGTTTCCAGAGAGCCATAATGCTAACCGGTCCCTTTCCATGTGTGCAAGGCGCCATCTCAGTGTGGGTCAGGCAGCCCTGAGGGGGGATCTAGGCAGCACAGGGGCCTGCGTAGAGGGCTGCTTGGTCCTGGTGACCACAGAAGATAGGCTCGGGGCTCAGTCCTGAGCCTGAGGCAAGGCCCAGGCCACTGCCAGGGCTCACACAGGGACACCTGTGCAGAGAGGGGTCTGACATCTCCGGCCTTTTCCTACCGTGGAAACCTGGGTACCACCATGTGTCACATGGCGCCTGAGAAGATGGAATTCGGTGCCTGTGAAATGCAAAGAGCTGCGAGTGCTCAGTGTGGATGAGCCCAGGATGTGACGGTGCGGCCCATCTGTTCACGGAAACCTCAGTTTACTCCCAGGGGCTGGGTACGTCTCCCTCACTTTCCGTCTGCTGGGGGGATGGGAGAGCTGCTTGTCGCTCCATGTGTGGTAAAGGACCAGCTGATCCCCTTACCTGTGAAGTGAGCACGATTCTGGCCTGTTTCGAAGACTGTGAGGGCCGAAGGAAGTCATGTCTGTTTTATGTGAGTGAAAGGATCATGGTGTATAATTCTTCTCTGATTAATTACCAGACAGATTGAAATTGGCGAGGCAGTTGTTACGTATTTGAAAGCCTCTGTATTTTTGACCACTGTTAATTGTTAATCAGAAAGAAAAATAAAGCATTCTGGAAACTATCATGTGAATCAATTACAATTTGGGCTTGTTTTGTTTTTTACTCTAAAATATGTCAGGACTACTATTTTAGGAAATAAGGTTTTTGGCAAACTTTGAATGAATTTTTACTTCTCTTGAGCTTGATTGCATAGAAAAGATCCAGCCTGCACGTCCATATATGTGTGAGTGTGTGTGTTTTCCTGCTCAATGTGTGAGTTATGTCATTTTACTTAATTCAGATAGTGGAGGGCTGGAAGCTTTTAATCTCATCTGGAGCAAGCCTTCTCAAAGACTTTTGCATAAGGCTACTGGCGGATTCCACTTTGCACCATTCAGCTTGGTAGAGGACTGGTCCTACCAGCATAATCTGCTAAAACCAACATGCTTTTGAAGACTACCTCCTACAGACAGGGGCAGTGACAGCTGCTTTCACATTTTGCACGTCTGGTTCTAAAACAAAGGACACATTCATCGATACTCAGCATCCGTCTCCTTACCTCTGCTAGACCACTCTAACAGTTCGCATCAGCGGTGCATTTCAGCACTGGGTTATTTAGTGACAGTGTCTTTATAGCCCCTTGTGTAATAGGAATTCAAACCAGTATTGCCCAAATTTCAAGCTTTGCCTATCAATCTTTTAGGAACTTTCCCTAGAAAAAAGGTGTATCTGCACCTGTTGCAGGCGTATCTGCTACATTCCTTTATTTGTAGTTATTGCTCTTCTAAAAACAATTATCTTTAATAGAAAGCAGAATAGGAGGAACAAATGGTTTTGAATGGTGGCATTTGAGTGCATGATACCCAGTTTCCCAATACAGCTTGGGGTGGGAAGGGAAGAGATTGTTTTGAAAGGTTATTGTTTTATAACATTTCTGTTGGTCAGGAACTTAAAATTATTTTTTTTTAAATTGGCTAGTCTTTTTTCACTCCATCTCAACTAAAATAATGAATTGCATTGTGAGGTCCAGTTTGTTATAATGTCAGCCATTCTGGTCGTGTTTCTTTGAGTAAGTTAGTTTGCCTCTCTGGGCCTCACTTTCCTTATTGGGAGTTGGAAGTGTAAAGTTAGACCACGTGACTTCTGTGGCCTATTGTACATTTTATTCTAAAGGGAGTTTACTCTTCACAATTAGCTTTAACTTAGACAACAATTACAGAATTTTACATAGACCTTCTTAGGAGTTTATGAAATAAGAATAAACTACCTTTTCTGAAATCAAATGCTGTTTTGACATTCAAAAGTGTATGACTTTTGTTTGTTCAAAAAATGGTTATTCCATTTAAGCCAAAAGTTACATTACCATGAAATTTCTGGGGGGTGGGAGCACAGAACATAATTACACAGTCTATACAGCCAGACCTTGTAATCATCCATAATTAGTATATATCGCTACAAAGCAAAATGCTCTTTTATAATCCCAGCAGTTGGGAGGCCGAGGTGGGTGGATGGCCTAAGCTCACAGGTTTGAGACCAGCCTGAGCTGGAGCGAGACCCCCATCTCTAAAAATAGCTGGGCATTGTGGCGGGTGCCTGTTCTCCCAGGTACATGGGAGGCTGAGGCAGGAGAATCGCTTCAACCCAAGAGATTGAGGTTGCTGTGAGCTGTGATGCCACGACACTCTACCAGGGGACAAAAGTAAGACTCTGTCTCAAAAAAAAAGAAAGAAAGAAAAAGAAAAATGCTCTTTGTGTTTTTTTCTGGTTAAATATCATAGGGGACATCATATAAATGTATAACCTACCTAATGTCTTTTTCACTACTCTGTAGCCAACTCAAATAAAAATACCCTGCCAAGAGTAAATACTAATTCTGTATTTCACTGCACCGTATGCCTTGGTGTCGTGGGGGAGGCATCTCGGTCTTCGAACAACATCAGGGTCTTGCCTGTCAATCTAAAACCCCTGACCAAGGAAGCTTTGTTGCTAGAAGGCTTGGGAGAATACTGTGCAACACCATCACGCCAGCCCTGTGGTCCTAAGGGTTTCTGTTGTTGGGAGCAGCAAGTATTATTAGAGAGGAACAGCAAACCCATCTCGATCCTCTTCTAGAAGGTCAGATCTCTGGAGGAGGAGTATGATAGTTCTGGCATCTGCGGGAAGACACCTGGCCTAAAAGACCTTCCTCCAGGGGCCTGAAGGAAGTCGTATTGTCTCTGCTTTTCCTACTGTGTTCCCCCTTTCAGACGGCCAATGGTACATGTATCCACGATCTCTGAGCAGCTGGAGAATGAAGCCATAGTCAGCGATACAAAAAGCCACTTCTTCTGCAGCTCGATTAAAACAATCCACTTGCAGTCGCTGAGCTGTCAGCTTGGGCTCGTCTCTGTGACTTCTTTTCTGCTCCTCATGTCCATGCATCATTGCAGACAGCGCAGAAGGAGGAATATATATAGTGCCCTGTGATTGCTTAGGCCTTAGCAAGGATCAATTCATCACCAACTTGGCTCTAAAAGGGGCCATTCATTGGCATGTTGGAACATTACAATTTACCCAGTGTTCCCTGGTGTGGAAGGAGTCATGTGACCGGATCTCAAAACAAAAAAGAATTCGTAATATGTTCTCGGAGTTATTAATAAAAATAACTGCTATTTGACAGGAAAGGCATATGGCATATTTAAGATGCATGACCACAGTATTTTGTTTTTTAAAAAAAAATTCTTTCCTATGTCAGGATGAATGTGTGTTTGTGCATGTTATGTACCAGAAAGACCTCCAACCCTGACCAGCCATTGATAAGGTGTTTCAGTCTTCACTAATTTCCTATTTCAGTGCCCTGCCATTGAGCCCTCGTAACATGAGGATGAATAAATGAAATCAAAGCAATTGGCTGCCTGAGATCTTTTTTAATGCACTGCCTCGGACACAGTACATATGCCGTGCAAATAAATACAAAATTAGTGTTGCTGTTGGAAGCATTTGGTGAGAATGAGCGATTTGTCTTGCTTATGTGAAAGGTGCATACATTTCCCTTCATAGCTGTTTATCAGCCAGCCTCTTTCTGCTTGTGGATTCCGAGATGGAATTCATCATTTGTCAGCGCCTGAGCAGACGTGCTGGAGATGACCAGATTGATCCGTGAGGATGAGCAGAGCGGCCGCACCGGAGCTGGAGGGCGGCCCCTACAAATTGTATTCTCTTTTGAGACTGTTCTCTTCTAGCTCTTTTCTATACTGAGGGAAGAAAAGGAAGGCTGGCTTTTTTTACTCTTCACTCTGTGTTCGAAGAAAGGCCAGTTATAGTATAGCTTAATGGAAGTGGAAAACAGCCCCAATCTCTCTGGATAGTGAAATCTACTGAAAACCCATTTTTCCAAAGGTCCACTGTCTCTCTTCTGATTGCAAGTATGTTATTGGATGTTGTGTTTCAATTAAAAGCAAAACACTAATGTCGGCATCGAAGAAATGTCATTTGCTCACTTTCCCAATTGCTTTGGACAAAATTTTCCCTTATTTCATAGAAATCATTTCCACCAGGTCAAGAAAACATTGTAAGGCAAGAGACAGTGTTTTACTGTGAAGAAAACGAGTGGCTTTTCTATAGTTTGACTTGATCCAGTCTGTGCAAAAGGCCTGTTGAAGCCGAGTTGATTACAGAGCCATCTAAGTCCCTACTTGCCAACAAAACTCCTTTGCACTTGTGTACTGTTGAAAATTGCCATCTGATGCCAGCAGATTGAAGAGCTAGACACAGCTGCCGAGGACCTCCATGCAGCCTTCCAGCCGCAGGTGCTTACCCTCACTCGAGGAATTAACCATGTGGGAGCTGCAGAGTCCTCTGAGGGCATCTGGAGAATGAGGCACAGCCTCATCCTTGGTTAATGAACGGGCAGGAGCGCGGAGGCAGGGGCGTCTCACCTCCTGCACCGGAGCTGCGGCAGGATTGCTGAAACTCGGGAGGAACAGCGGTGTGTTCATTGTGGTTCCGGGGCCTCTGTTTCATGTCTGCGGTCCCTTTGTGAATATTTTCCTTCAGCTGATTTCTTTTTAATCAGATTGGTAGAAAAACAATTTCATACTCAATATACCCAACATCTAAGATCATCAGAAATATACTACATGTGGTTTTGAAAATGTGGCCTTGGAAACAGTTGGCTCACAGCCGGCATAACTGAACCAATACTTAGGCCTTTGGCCAAGCCCTGGTACTGTGACAGGCAGGTAACGTTTGTGAAAGATGTGGCTTTCACACACATCTTTAAGGCACAGGTGCAGTGTGTGACTTTTATTTCCTCAGTTAGCTGAGAGGCAGGACTTTGGAAGGTAGAGGAAGGGTTCTACTTGTCATTCACCTCAGAGGTCATCAGTTATGTTTGTCCTCCGTGTGTTTATAAAGTCACAGCATGGCCAGTGGTGAGACAGGGATGGTGACCACTAAAATGCAATGTGGGCGTTTTATCCGATGCAGAATGGTCAGTACGTTCGTGGGGTTTATTCGTTGCATGTCTGAGAAAGCTTTTCGGTGTTTCTTCAGCATCTGTTTTTATAGCAGTTACAATGTGCCAGGCATGGTGCCGAGTGTTTGGTTTGTGATTTGAATAAGACACTCCCTGCTCTCCAGGCATTCAGGGAGGGTGACACGTAAATAAATACTTCCAGTGCGAGGTGGCCAGTGCCGCCGTTACTGAGTACCCAGGAGGGAGTGATCAAGTCTATGGCACTGGCTCCTGACCTGCTCTTATCCCTTTAAATTGTTTGAGTTGGCTCTGAAAATAATTTTTAGAGCTTACAAGGATTTGTTATTTGCTTTTTTCAACTGCTCTGCTTTTGTGCAATTTGAAGTTCAGAGTTTTATTTTCACTTACAGTACATAGTCTCTCTCCGAGGACAACCTTGCTGCTGGTCTGCAAGGAGCCCTTGTGTTTGGTACCCCCAGAGGTCACTTACAAAAAAGCGCATGCTCGCTGTGCCTGGTTCTCAGGTGTTAGAGCACACTGTCGATGCTGGGTGCACTGCCCTCTGAGAGATTTTGAAAGCCCTCTGTGGGTCTGAGCTGCAGCATTTACTTGCGTGCTTCACTCAGCAAATGTCACATCTCTGCTGAGCTGTGGTCGTAGTCAGAACTGTCTGATTGAACACCAGCAAGGGCTCTCTAGGAGGGAGATCCTTATTGCCCATTTTCTCTGTTTCCTAAATGATCTTAATTGCTTGGGTAAGGAGGCATCCTTTATAAATCTCCCTCCCACCAGGGGTGATTCACAAGTAACAAGGTTTAGATTACCCCAAATGTCAGGACCCCCACAGATATAATGGGTTTCCCTGTAGGCCCCACCAGATAAGCTTCTTCCCTTTCAGATACCTGTACTGCCCAGAACACCTATCCTGCCCCTCACAGCATTAGGGAGCCAGAGCTGCCTCTCTGTACCTTTTGATTTTTGTTTTAATCTTCAGAATCAGTAGAATGTATGAGATCCTTACATGTTAGGTATTTTAAATCCTGTTTCACAACTTACTAAATTTTCAAATATACACATGATAGTCTCACCAAAGCCAGTATTTAGGATATAAAAGTTATAGTTGTCGTTCACATTTTAGCTTAATGGCTTTTGAGAAGGAGAAAAAACATTATTTCAGATTATACTTAGGCAAAGTCACCACGTCGTTAACCTTCTCTGTCATCCATGCGCTTCCTTTCTGCCATCTGCTGTATTCCCAAAAGATAACCCCAGAAAATTTTGTACGCTCTCCACATAAAGTTTATTTAATCAGAGCGCTTTTATGACAATGGTAAGTAAATGGAAAACAGCTAAATTAAGAACACTGGAAATAAAACATTTGAATTACTTGCCCGTGCCAAGATGTTCTTTGTGTAAATTTTTGGGTAAGGAAGATAACTTCCCCCTCACTTCCATCAAGGCATGAGAAAGAAGTAGGGGTAGAACAGCGTTGTCATATTTGAAAAAGGAAATGATTGACAGCGTCACTTAAATTGAAATGTCTTCTTAAAATAAATATAAAAGGGCCTTTGAAGAAGTTGCTTTGAAAAATCTTTTTTAACCTGGAGTCCCCAGCTTTTTCCCTTTCTACTTTGTTCTCTGACTGATGGGTGAATTTAGCTCCTATCAGAGTGGAGGCTCCGGGAAATTGCACAGATGCACCAAATACATTGTGCAACTCCGGGGTGGCCCTGCCCGGGAAGGGCTTGGAGCAGACCCAGGGGTGCTTCCCCTCCAGCCTGTTCCATTGCATGGGAGCACGGGCTCTCCATGCTGCCAGGCTGTGTAGCAATAGTGTGAAGTACGTGAGTGGGCCTGGGACATGCTCATCATTTTTATTTTACCTTGTGGCCATCTGTCTTCCCTCTGAGCATTTGGGTCCAGCGGTTCAGAATAGCAAGAACAAATCGCACGTGTGCCGCCTGTTGAGGTGGTGAGGCAAAGCCTGGTTACTTCCTCTTAGGTGACTCAAAACACTTCCAAGAATTGAACTGATACTTACTGCAAACGAGATTAGAAGCCCTTCATAACCCGGATATTGCGAAAGCTGATAGATATCTCTCAATGCCAGCCAGAGTTTCTGGGTACTTGGCGTTCTGAAATGCAGAGGCGTGAGTCAGGCCTCTGATGAGCAGGTGAGCAGTTGTCCCTCCTCCCAGCGCACACATTCGTCACCTTGGCCGGCAGAGAAGGCCTGGCCCCCCGTACCCCGCCCCACCCTCGTATCGCATGACCCGGAGAAAAGCTGTGCAGTCCTGAGAAGCCTTGCGTGCAGGCTGAGCAGTCTGTTCATGGAACGGGGAAATCAGAGTTCATCGTTTCCATTTTCAAAGGACACATCCTAAATAATCCTTTCGTCACCATCTTTTACTGATTTGGCACCAGCTGCACTGGCCCTTTCCGCAGGATGTTCTCGCTGTGCTCTGAGGACCGGGGAAAATGGAGCTCTTCTCGGATTTGACTTCACGGTCTCCTTGCCAGTTTTCTTCCAGCGCAATTTGGGAGCAAGGGGCTCCCCTTTCTTACTCTTTAAGACTTTTACTTTTCTGTAAACAATCTTATGATTTCAGGAACTTTTAAAATTCGATCAGACTTAGGAAGACATGCTTGTGTTTTTGTTTCCTTTAAGTGTGGCCCTCATTCTATCACATGAGGTTTTTGAATTTGTGGGAAACAGAGGGGGGTGGACACGATGAGATTTTAAGAAAATGTCATTTTTTTTTTTAAGTTAATTTTTCTTCAGGAGTTTTCCGTGTTAAATTTTTTTCTGTACCACTTGCTTGAGAACTTGTGGCTTGGAAGGATGTTCACTTTTATTTTACAACAACACAGAACTAGAAAGTAAAACCATAGTCTATTTGCCAAACACTTAAGAGACTAACATAATTTAGACGTTTGAAGATAGGAGAACAGAATAATTAAAATGGTGGCCTGTTTCTACAGCTCAAACTTGAACAAGTCTACATGTATAAACTCAGTCAAGTTCCTAAAGGATAGCTCTTATTTCTTATCTGTCCTCCTCAAGTACAAAATCTGTAAGTTTAGCATTTGGCTACTTTGCAAAAAAATTTTTTTTCCTCATTGCAGTATATGGGCTTGAAGTCGAGCTGTGCCTGCCTCACTCTGGGATTTGTGTGTGTGGACACACAAAAGTTGCCTAACAAGGGGGTGCCTGTGGCTCAGTGGGTAGGGCTCCAGCCCCATATACCGAGGGTGGCGGGTTCAAACCCCGCCCCGGCCAAACTCAAAACAAAAAAATAGCCGGGCGTTGTGGTGGGCGCCTGTGGTCCCAGCTACTCGGGAGGCTGAGGCAAGAGAATCGCCTAAGCCCAGGAGTTGGAGGTTGCTGTGAGCTGTGTGACGCCACGGCACTCTACCAAGGGGGATAAACTGAGACTCTGTCTCTGCAAAAAACAAAAAGTTGCCTAATAAGACCACCCAGCCCTGTGGGTGCAAACTGTGACCCGTAGTTTGGGGTCAGTGTTTTATCAGAGAAAACAGACTGTGTCAGCCTGGAACTATTTTGTGTTATTTCTTCCTAAATAATTCGTGAAGTAATTTTGTGGTAATTTTGTATTGCTGTTTTAAGAATTACAGACTTTGATTACATTTTTCTGATTATACATTTGTCATTCGTGACGTATTTGTAAAATTCTAATCCAGGGGGTCCTCAAACTACGGCCCGCGGGCCACATGAGTTGGTGTGAATTGTATTTGTTTCCGTTTTGTTTTTTACTTCAAAATAAGATATGTGCAGTGTGCATAGGAATTTGTTCATAGTTTTTTTGTTTAAAACTATAGTCTGGCCCTCCAACGGTCTGAGGGACAGTGAATAAAAAGTTTAAAAAGTTTGAGGATGCCTGTTCTAATCAGTTAAAAGTAAAATAACCCTTAGATAATTTTGACGCATTAACTTTCAGAA
>CAUYRH010114266.1:0-10761 GCA_963574655.1 Perodicticus potto | reverse complement strand
TAATGAATATTGATGCAAAATTATTCAATATGATCCTAGCAAACAAACTACAACTGCACATTAAAAAAAAAAGGTATCATGACCAGGCGGGCTTTATCCCAAGGATACAAGGTTGGTTCAACATACATAAATAAATAAATGTAATTAACCACATAAATAGAAGAAAAAACAAAGACTATATGTTTCTCTTAATATACACAGAAAATGCATTCCACAAAATTCAGCATCCTTTTCTGACACTTAATAAGATAGACATAGATGGGGTATTTCTTAAACTAATAGAGGCCATCTACAACAAACCTACAACCAATATCACACTGAATGGAATAAAAATAAAAGCATTTCCACTTATAACTGGAAGCAGACAAGGATGCCTCTTATTACCACTGCTATTCAACATAGTGCTGGAAGTTCTACCCAATGCAATAATGCAAGATAAGGTATTAAACATATTCAAATGGGGATAGAGGTGGTCAAACTCTCAGTCTTTGAAGATGATATAATCTTATATTGGAAAACCCCAGGTATGCAAATTGTTCATTGCAGCTTATAATTACCAAGTCATGGAAGAAGCCCAAGTGCCCATCGAACCATGAATGGATTAATAAATTATAGTATACGTATACCGTGGAATACTATGCAGCCTATAAAAAGATGGAGACTTTGCCTCTTTTATGTTTACATGGATGGAGCTGGAAAATATTTTTCTTAGTAAAGTATCTCAAGAATGGAAGAAAAAGTATCCAATGTACTCAATACTTTTATGAAACCAATTTATAATTACTCATAGTTTCTCTTTTTTTCCTTTTTTTTTTTTTTATCAAATCATAGCTGTATACATTAATGCAATCATGGGGCACAATGTGCTGGTTTTATATGCAATTTGAAATATTTTCATCAAAGTGGTTAAGAGAGCCTTTATGGCATTTTCTTAGTTATTATGTTCAGACATTTATATTCTGCATTTAGTAAGTTTTCTTATGAACAATAGATCACAACTATAGCCTAGGATGAAGGAGAGAAGTAGAGGGGGATGAGAGGGGAGGAGGAGGTTTCGATAGAGGGAGGGTGAATGGTGGGACCACACCTATGGAGCATATTGTAAGGGTACAAGTCAAATTTACCAAGTGTAGAACATAAATGTCTTACTTAACACAATAATTAAGTAAATAAGGTGAAAGCTATATTAATTAGTTTAATGTAACCATTCAAAATTGTATTTAAAAAATCAATACATTGTACCCCACAAAAGCAAAAACATATTCATGATCTATGTGTATATGACTTAACAAAAGGAAAAAAAAAAACAAACAGGTATTCAGCCACAAGGCTCCTTGAAGTGATCAAGGAATGCAGTAATGTTTCAAGATATAAAATCAATGTCCACAAATTAGTAGCCCTCACATATGCCAATAACAGTCAAGCTGAGAATAAAATCAAATACACAATACCATTCACACAATAGCTTCAAAGAAGATGAAATACATGAGATATACCTAACAAAGGACATGAATTATCACTGTAAACAGAACTATGAAACTGTGAGAAAAGAAATAGCAGAAGATGTTAACAAATGAAAGAACATACTATACTCGTGGTCAGGAAAAATGAACACTTTTTAAATGTCTATTCTACAGATTTCATGCAATCCCCATCTAAGCACCAACATCATACTTTGAAGAACTTGAAAAAATGGTATTTGGTTTAATAAGGAACCAGAGAAAAACTCAAATAACCAATACATTCTTATAAATAAAAACAAATCTGTGCAGAAGCTTTTTAGTTTGATCAGGTCCCAGTAATGTATTTTTGGTGTTGCTTCAATTAAAAAGAAATTCTGGAGTCATCACATTACCAGACTTCAGGTTATACTACAAGTCTACAGGGATCAAAACAGCATGGCACTGGCACAAAAATAGAGATAGAGATCCATAGAATAGAACAGATAATTTAGAGATTAACCCAGCCACATATCACCATCTGATCTTTGATAAACCAAACAAAATCATACACTTGAAAAAGAATCCCTATTTAATAAGTGGTGCTGTGAGAAGTGGCTAGCCACATGTCAAAGACTAAAATTAGACCTGCACCCCTCACCATTGACAAAAATTGACTCTTGTGGGATAAAAGACTTAAATGTAATGCACTAAGCAATAAAAATCTTAGAATAACGTGTAGGAGAAACACTTGATGCTATCAGCCTAGGAGACCAATTTATGAAGAAGACGCCATTGGCAATTGCAGCAATACCAGAAATAAATAAATGAGACATGATTAAGCTAAAAAGCTTTTTCATGGCCAAAGCCACAACAGCTAAAGCAAACAATGTTCAGAATGAGAGAAAATATTTGCATGCTATGAATCTGACAAAGAACTGATAACTAGAATCTAAAAGAACAAACGAACCCATTTATAAATGGGCAAGAGACTTAAACAGAAACTTCTCCCATGAATACAAACAAATGGCAAAAAAAAAACCCCAAAACGTGGAAAATGCTTATTGTCCATAATCATCAGAGAAATGCAAATCAAAATAATTCTGATACCACTTAACCCCAATGAGAACAGCCCAAGTCACAAAATCCCAAAGAGGCAAATGGGGGTGGATGTGATATATGCACAACATGGAATACAATTCAGCCATGAAAAGATGGAGACTTTACATCTGTTACATTTACTGGGATGGAGTAAAGCACATTCTTTTCAGTAAAGTAGCACAATAATGGAAAAGAAAGTATACAGTGTACTCAGTATTAGTACAAAACCTACAGAAAAAAACAAATACAGGGGGCGGAGGCAAGATGGCCAACTGGAACCTGAGCCCTGTGACTTGGGGACCTTGAGGTGTGAGCAGTTTGGGGACTTAATTTTGGTAAAGGGGCTGTTGGAGATAGGAAGTATTTTGTAGGGGCTGATTTTTTCTAAATTAACTGTGACTGGATCTTGGCCTAAATGTTCCTCTATCAGCAAATCAGTGTCAACATGTCTGCGAATGAACTCATCATCTTCTAGCCCTAAACCTTCTCCCCCTCCCAACTTCCCTATTTCTATTAATAGCATCTCCACCCTCCTGGTCCCCCAGGCTCCAAACTTCTAAGGCTATAACCCAATTATAGCACAAGATTATGGGGAAAGGCACAAGAGAGGGAAGGGGAGGGGAGAGGGACGGATGGGTGGAGGGAGAGTAATTGGTGGGACCACTCCTATGGTGCATCTTAGAAGGGTACAGGTAAAACTTACTGAGTGCAGAATATAAATGTCTTAACATAATAACTAAGAAAATACCATGAAGGCTATATTAATCAGATTGATGAAAATATTTCAGATTGTATATGAAACCAGCACATTTTACCCCATGATTGCATTAATGTACACAGCTATGATTTAATGATAAAAAAAAAAGAAAGAAAGAAAAACAACTACACACATAGGAGAGAAAAACACAAGCATATTCAAGTGGGGGGTGATAAGAAAAAATGGAAAGGGCAGAAAGAAGGAAATTGGTATGCTTTCACTGAATGTGCACAATATAAGGGTATGTAGCACAGCCCGTGGATGAAGGACTCAACTACAATTTGAACTTTACCTTAAAAACCCAAACAATGTAACCTAATCATTTGTACCCTCATATTAATCTGAAGTGTAAAAATAAATAGATAAATAAATAAATAAATAAATAAATAAATAAATAAATTTCTGAAAGTTGAAATGCTGGTTCAGATATTATGTTGATTTGGGATTCTTGGTATATATGGTCAAATATCTCCCTCTCCTCAATTATGTTTCACTAGAATACATTAAGGCTCATTTTCCTGAAGTTTAGCAGAGAGTTCCATAATTTTTTAAAAATATATTTTTTACATTAGTGTTTTAGAAAAATATTGGACCAATATTTCTTTTAATTTGGGCTACTTTTTAAGTTGACAGATTGTAAAGCTGAGATGTGTATGTCTAGATGTTTGTATTAGTTTCATCTTCTTTGTCTTACTGATGAACAAGAGTTCTCCATTTATTAAATACAGTATAACATCTGTAAATTGACCACCCAAGGGAATGTAAAATAATGGTTATCACACAGATGTGGCCAACTTAAGGAACTAGGCCAACTGCACTGATATATATGTATGGGGCAAGTTTGGTCTATGAAAATCCGGTCAATTTAAAGAAGTGGTCAATGGATGATGGCGGACAGGATGGAGGTCTAGCACAACTCTCCCAAATCTTCAGGTGAGAGAGAGGCTGGCTGGATCTTCCCCAATGTGGAGTGTTGGTGTGGACAGGCAGCTAGGGGTATACAATGAGATGCTGCATTGCTGAACTTAAAATGTAATGCAGAGCCACAGAATCTGCGAGAGAAATGTCCGTGCCACTAGAGAAGCATTCCAGTAGTGGCAGCAACCAGCCCCTCCCCCATGGAGGACTTTAGCTCCCAGTTCGTGGGGAAAGCAGGTGTTTTGTGGAAATATTGGTGAAGTGTAGACTCCTGAGTGGAATTTTGCAACCAGAAAGGGGTGCTGTCTGGAGCTACACTGGGCCAGACAGCCCGATAGAAAATTAAGAGGAAAGGATCCCACCCAGGTACAAACACATTTGGAGATGGTGACCAGCCATGGGCACCTTTTTCCAGAACAGCAGGTGCAAATGAATGGAATTGATCATTTCTGGTGGGGAATATTGGTGTAGACTGGCAGTTCGGGGCATGCAGCAATCAGGTGGATTGCAAGACTCAAAGGTACAATCTTGAGTGTCAGACACTGACAGAAAAATCTCGGTGCTGCTGCTGACATGGCAGGCACAAGGGGCAACCAGCTGCTCCCCCACAGAAGATTGCAATTCCCAGTTTGCAGCAAAACTAGGTGCTGAGTGGAGAAACTGGTGCAGTGTGGTCTCCTGCGTCAAATCTGGAGGTCACATAGGGGTGCCATCTGGAACAGTTCAGCCAAGGTTGGGCAGCCAGTTGGTAAACAGACATATTTTCAAATTTTAGAAATGGTGACGAGAGGCACCTCCTTCTACAGGCCAGATACAATGGGAACCATGGTAACAAAGTAAAACGTGAACCAGGTATAAGCCTGGGAACCACTCTCAGTGCAACCTGTTGTCCAGAAAGTATTATTGCAATATAAATATATTCCTATTAAATTTGAGCCCTTTGTCCTTCCTATAGTTGTATTATTTTTACATATATATATATAAGAATATTTTGGTGGTTGGTGCCTTTTCTCTTTTTTTTTCTTCTTCCCTTTTCTCACCCTTTTCCTGTCAGAATTATTGTTAATTTTCTTCTAATTTTTTTCTTTTTCAATTAAAAATATATATATATTATTTTTTGTTTCTTCTCTTCCTCTTTTTCCCTTCATATGGTTGCTGAGAGTGCTTACATCAGATTTTCAGAGTTTTTATATTTATTTTTATTTATTTTACTTTTAAAATTAATTAATTTATTTATTTATTTCCTTGTGATTATCATCATTTCGGTTGTAGTTGTTTTTTGTCTGTATGTCCAGTTGTTTCTGCTTATCTGTGCATCTGTGTACTTCTGTGGCTGATAGCCTTTTTGTCTGTTTATTTGCTCATTTGGTTTCAACATGTTTTGTGTTTTGTTAAATCCTCTGCTTGTCTACTTTCCCTAACTCCAATTTTCACATTCAACAAAAACAAGGGGGAACAGAGGATAATGGATGACTATAGCCAGCTATCAACAGAAGCTGTAGTCCAGAGGGACTGATAACAGCCCGAAAGAACCAACAAAGCTGAAGGAGGGGAGCCAAGCTGAGAAAAGGGATAGATAAATGCACGTCATCCCTGCCGAGGCAAGCTTCGAATCCAAGGAAACAAATTCCAGGTACAGATCTCATCCCCAAGAGGACGTGTGTTTGTCACCTTCCCTAAGAGACTTGCTTGCTTGCTGTGGGATCTTTACTTGTAAGCAATGAACTGAGGCTCTCCTCCCTCACTCCACCAGAGGGAATTGCTAGAAGTTGGGACTCCTTCTCCAGAGAGCCCCTTCTGTGAACCCAGGAATTCCCTTGTCTGGTAGGAAGTTTAAACAAATATTTCCCTTGCTACCTTGAACTTCCAGTTTACCCTTCTCCCCGGCCTGGTGGTCTAGAAGTCCAACCACTGCAGAGACCAGATGTCTTCACTCTTTGGCTAGGACTGGGCATTGCATAGATGGAGGCAGTACAGCTGTGCTGTATCTGTGAATCCAGTAACAGTACAGAAAGACAGGGAAAGGTGACTGACTTGGCCCTGAGAAATTGAATATCAACAGTGGGCGGTGGCTTGGGTATCTGCACTACAGGTGGAGACCCGGGAACTGCTGAGGTGCACAAACCCAAGTGGAGACACCTCCCACCCAACACCAGCATTATTAGAGTGATCTGGCTGGGGTCTAATTTGGGAGAGTCATCTCCCCAACTCTGTGGTCTAGTAGAGGGAAATAGACCTTGACCTATAGGGGTACCAGAGTTACAATACAGCAGCAACAAAGGTGCAGTGACTGAGGAAGAAATTCTTTTGCTGTCACTATATATCCAGGTTTAGATTAAACTCAGGTGAAACTTTTTCCAGCTGCCATTGAGCACCTGAGGCAAACAGGCTTCAGTTTCACTGCTGGATGGTGGCAGAGGGTGGTAACTACAAGGAGAGGCAGTGACCCTACTTTGAATCTGGCAGGCACGTAGTCCTGGAAAATTGCTTATTGGACAGAACTGGGCCACAGAAAATGGGTTAACAGAGACTGCCAGTGGGGCTTCCAGAGACTGGGGTTGCCAGAATTTGGTGGAGAAGGGTAAGCAATGTGGGGAAAGAGGAATCAACCCCCATGCTCCAAACCGTCCACTGGACAGGTGTGTCTGACAACTCGGAGGACCAGAGGTGCTCAAGTGACACTTAAGCTACCAGGAGACTCCTAATATCTAGTTTCTGGAGACCTTTTGAACCCTCTAGCTAGAGAGTGGGTGCTGTTTGAGACAATTGATTTGGAACTCTTGAACTTGAAAAATCACCCGAGGATCCTCCATGGTGAAACCCTGGTTTTGTTGTAGTGGGAAGGTTTCATTTTCCAGGTATTACCTGTGGGGGACAGGATGTCTTAGGTGCTTTTACTTCTCCAAAGCTGAGACTGCAACACAGAGTCACTGATTCACTAGGATTGAACAGAGATCAGCTGAATACAAGACAGAGCCACCTACCCCCAGTATACCAATCAGGCCTCTAGAGTCACAGATTGTAGTACTGTACAGGTCCTTGGCAAAATTGTAGAGGAAAAGCTGCAGTCACCAATCCCAGTTCCTTGGTGAAGGACTGGTCAACAACAACCACAGAAGTCTCCATTCCAATTTCACTTTACCTGCTCATCTACCTAAACAGTGAAAAACAATCATGGGGCGGAATCAGCAGAAAAACTCTGGCAACATGAATAATCAAGAGTTCAACCCCCCCTCCCAAATTAATGACAAACTAGCCAAACCAGAGAATCCCATTCACAAACAGATGGCTGAGATGTCAGAAATCGAATGTGGAATTTGGATAGCACATAAGATCAACAGAATGGAAGTAAAGTTGGAGTCAGAAATGCTAGGAATAATTCAAAAGATGTCTCAAGAATTCAATGAATTCAAAGACAAAATCATCAAAGATTTAGGCACATTGAGAAAAGAAGTTACAGCCCTCCAAGATAATGAGAAATACAGTAGAATCCCTCAGTAACAGAATGGAGGAGGAAGAAAGGATCTCCAACATCAAAGACAACTCTTTTGAATTCTCTCAAATGCTCAAAGAAAGAGAAGTGGAGAGCAAAATCAGATCACTATCTCAGGGAGCTCTGAGTTAATTTGAAGAAAACCAACATCCATCTTATAGGGATGCCTGAAGGCAAGGAAGTAGCTCTGCAAGGCATAGAGAATTTTCTTCATGAGATTATGAAAGAGAACTTTCCAGACATGCCAAGAGATTCTGAAATTCAGATAGCAGACAGTTTCAGAAACCCAGCATGACTCAACCCAAATAAGACATCCCCCAGTATGAAGGAGAAAATTCTTAGAGCAGCCAGACTGTAAAAAAATCATAACATATGAGGGAAAGAATATGAGAATGACTACAGATCTCTCTACTGAAACCTTTCAAGCTAGAAGAGGGTGGTCATCGACTTTTAATCTCGTAAAACAAATAACTTTCAACTCAGGATCCTATATCCAGCTAAATACTTCAATGACATTCACATGTTGAAGAAATTTGCCATAATTAAACCATCTCTCCAGGATATCCTCAGACCTGTCCTCCATAATGGCCAGTGCAATTCTCCACCACAAAAGTAAACTCACTTTGAAACTTTTGATCAACGTCCATCTCCCACAATGGTGAAAGGATTAAAAATGTCCACTGGTCTCTCAATAAAATCGATACCCAAAATTCTCCCAGGCCTATCAATATTCTCAGTTAATGTGAATGGCTTAAATTGTCCGCTAAAGAAGCACAGGCTTGATGACGGGGTACAGAAACTTAGGCCATATATCTACTGCATACAAGAATCTCATCTTACCTTAAAAGATAAATACGGACTCAGGGTGAAGGGATGGTCATCTATATTCCAGGCAAATGGAAAGCAGAAAAAAGCAGGTGTTGCAATTTTGTTTGCAGATACAATACGCTTTAAGTCAACAAAAGTAAGGAAAGATAAGGATGGACACCTCATATCTGTAAAGGGCAATACTCAATATGATGAGATTTCAATTATTAATATTTATGCACCCAACAAGAGTGCACCTCAATTTATAAGAGAAACTCTAACAGAAATGAGCACATCGATTTCCTCCAGCTCCACAGTAGTTGGAGATTTTAACACCCCTTTAGCAGTGTTGGATAGATCCTCCAATAAGAAGCTAAGCAAAGAAATTTTAGATTTAAACTTAACTATTCCAAATTTGGATTTAACAGACATCTACAGAACATTTCATCCTAACAAAAGTGAATGCACATTCTTCTCATCAGCCATAGAACATACTCTAAAATTGATCACATCGTAGGTCACAAATCTAATCTCAGCAAAGTTAAAAGAATACAAATTATTCCTTGCATCTTCTTGGACTGTGATGGAATAAAAGTGGAACTCAGTAACAACAGGAATCTGCATACTCATACAAAAACATGGAAGCTAAATAATCTTATGCTGGATGATAGATGGATCATAGATGAGATTAAGAAGAAAATTACCAAATTTTTGGGAAAAAAAACAATAATGAAGGAATGAATTATCAGAACATCTGGGATACTGCAAAGGCAGTCCTAAGAGGGAAATTTATAGCACTGCAAGCCTTGCTCAAGAGAACAGAAAGAGAGGAAGTTGACACCTTCTAGGTACATCTCAAGCAGTTGGAAAAGTAAGAATATTCCAATCTCAAACCCAACAGAAGAAAAAAAATGACCAAAATTAGAACAGAATTAAATGAAATTGAAAACAAAAGAATTATACAACAGATCAATAAATCAAAAAGTTGGTTTTTTGAAACGGTCAATGAAATAAAGGGACACCTGCACTGCCATGTTTACCACAGCACTGCTCATAACAACAAAGGTATGGAATCAGCCTAAGTATCTATGAACGGATAAGTGGATAAAGAAAATATGGGAATTTGGGGCAAGATGGCGGTTGAGATGGTCCCATAGTCCATCCCTGCAGGACACCAGGTGAGAGGGAGGGAGCTCTGGATCTTTCCCCATGTGAATTTTTGGAGTGGATGGACAGCTGGAGATGTACAGCGAATTGGTAGATCATTGTGTTTGAGGTGTAGTTCAAAACCGTGGACTCTGCTATAGTCTTTTCCCCTGCCTGGTGGAGAAGCGGCAGCAAGCCCCTCCCACAGGGAAGATAGCAGTTCACAATTCGCAAAACCTAATTGATAAAAATTCCGTTGAAGCATGGATTTCAGAGTTTGGCAACCAGAAAGGAGTGCTGCTTGGAGCCATAGAGGACTGGGCAGGCCAACTGAGAGACAAGGGAAGGGGACCCTGCCGGGAAACAGACATTTTGAAATCTCCGAAATGGCGAACACCTTTTCCCCAGATCATTGAGAGTAATTGACCCTACAGTGCCATCCCAGGTGGGGAATCCCGGTGAGGTCTGCCTGTGCAGGGTGCACAGGGATCTGGGGTTTGGAGGAGACACTCTGAGCTGTGAAAAATGGTGAACAGGGTCCCCATGCACTTCAGCAGTGGAAAAAAGTGGCAGTTCAAAGTGGCAGCAGCAGCCAGCCATGGCTGCGGAGCCCCTCCCCCTCAGCCGCCAAAGTTGCCACGGTGAGCGGGCTCACCCATAGCCATTTGCAGCTGCCAGTTTGCGAGAGAACAGGAGGGCAGTGTGGAGATTTTATGACATGCGGATCCTTACACCAAATTGGGAGGCTGGATGGGAGTGCCGTCTGTAGCAGAACACCCAAAGTAGGGCAACTTTTCCAACGCAAACAGGCAGAGAAACTCCACAAATGGCGACTGGCCTGTTTGAGTGGCTTCCATAGTAACAAAGTAAACTCTGAATCACATACAAGCCTGGGAATCACTCACAGCGCCATCTGGTGTCTGCAAAGTATATTGGATCAAAAATTTATTCCACTAAAGTTGACTTCTACCGCTTACATAAAGACGTGTATTTCTATATATATACAAGAATAATATTTCTGAGGTTAGTGGGTTTTTTTTCTTTCTTTCTTTTTCATGTATATATCCTTTTCTCGGAGGAGTCATTGATAAATAATTTTT
>CAUYRH010114260.1:0-30039 GCA_963574655.1 Perodicticus potto | reverse complement strand
AAGGGACATTTCTTAAACTGACATATTCCATCTATAGCAAACCTATAGCCAATATTGTATTAGCAAACCTATAGCCAAACCTGCTATCTATCATCTCTAAAGGGCCAGGAAACTTGTAGAAATTAAATGCCTTACTCCACTCAGTAAGTACAGAAAAAACTCTAAACTCTGATCTACTGGCATACTTGCCAGTATAAGTCAGGTGTACGCTTGGATTTTCACCTCACGATTATAACAAGACCCAACTCAAGATGTATGATGGACCTCAGTATAAAACAGGACACCATATAAATTTTAGAAAACAACAAAGGATAAGATCTTTGAGGCCCAGGGATAAACAAGTAGTTCTTAGACTGTATACCAAAATAGTAGTTTATAAAAGGGAAAATTGGTAAATTTTACTTTGTCAAATTAAAAGCTCTTTTTGGTAAATAGTTTGTTGAAAAACTGAGGTAAAATATTCACAAACCTCTGAGATTTGACCAAGAACTCTAAATACTCAGTAGTAAAACAATCAAATTAGAAAGACATTAGCCAAATTTAACTGACAAGATCTATGGAAAACGAGTATGTAAAAAGAATGTTTACCAGTATTGATCAGTAGTTAAATACAAATTCAAGCCACACTGAGATCACTACACACCTATCAGAATGTTATAAAAAATTCAGCCATGCCAGTGAAGGTTGCCAAAGACGTGGAGAAACTGCATCACTTAAATGTTAACAGAAAAAATGTAAAATGGTACAGCCATTGTGAGGAAGAATTTGACAATTTCCTTAAAAACAACACAAATAGCTACCATATAACCCTGCAGCTATACTCCTGAGCATTTTCCCCAGAAAAATAAAAATGTATGCTCCCACAAAAATGTGTATGCAAATGTTTATAAGTAGCTTTATTCATAATAACCAAAACATGAAAATAACTCAGATACCCTCCAATGGGTGACTGATTGACTAAACAGTGTACACCTATACATGGAATACTATTCTGCGTTTAGAAAGACAAAAGATACTAATGTACACAATATCCTGAATTATTCTCCAAATAATTATGCTGAGTAAAGAAAGCCAATCTCAAAGCTATAGCCTGTATAATGCCATTTATATAACAATCTTGAAATGGAGATTTATAAAAATGGAAAACATATTAGTGGTTATGAAGTGGCAGGGATGGGTCAGGGCAGAGTAGGGGTGTAGGAGGAGGTGAATGCGGCAATGGAATGGCTGTGGCAAGCCCTTTGTGTGATGAAAATGCTCTGTCAATACCAAAGTCAATATCCTGGCTATGATATTATAGTTTTGTAAGACATTACTATTAGCAAAAACTAAATAAAGGGTACATGAAATATGTCTGCATTATTTCTGTAAAATCAACTACATGTGATCCTAGAACTAATTCAAACTACAAACCTTAATTTTAAAAAAAGTTTGAGTAGTAAAGTTGTATGGCCTGTCCCTAAGACCCACATTCAACACTACACTATAGCAGCCTACAATGTTTTGCCCTGTCTCTAAGTGACTTCAGTTGTTATAACAAAATTGTACTTTTTTTTTCCATTTTCTGTTACTATGATATTTTCTGGCATTTATTTATTTTTTCCTAGTTGTCCCTTAGAAGTCCTAGAGCAGACAACTATAAAACTTTATGATTCGATGCACATGTGTGCTAGAAATTTTATGGGCAAGAGTGTATCTTTCCAAAGAGTTAACAGAAGTTAAATGAGTGGAAGATCCTGGGGTGGCTCCTACTTGAACTCATGTAAGACGGTCTATGATTGTCACCTTTCCACAGACTCAAGTCATGCCTATGGTACTTCCAAACAGGGAAAATGCTTCTGAAGGGAACTTGGACTGCTAAATCCATGTATGAAATAGTTCTCAGCATCAAAAAGGAAAATATCCACTTTAAAACTTGCTATGTTAAAACCTCTGTTAAGTGGAACACCTAAGGGACTGTAACAAACTGGTTAAGATACAGACATGGACAACACAAGGAATTAAGCCTCCTGTACTGTTAGGTACATGTATTGCACTTGCAGTCTATGAAAAAGGGTCAACTTAAGGAGGCAGCCCAGGGTAGGGAGGCAGTCAACTATGGAGGTTCCACTGTAGTTCCCTTTGAAAAGAGTGGGAAGGTAAAAATCAACATTCGAGTCCTTATCTTTGCTAAATCAAGGGAGTGGGTTGCTGTATGTAATATGTCTTTTCTCTGGTAAACTTTATAATGTGCACATCCAAGTTGTCAGGAGACAGAGGCTGGCCTTTTTCTCCTTGATTGATTTTACTGGGCAGGAGGGACTCCACACCTGGCAAAGAACTCAGGAAAACATTTTAGGAAAATTGGAGTCAGAATATGTGAAACCATCTTGTATTAGAGTTCTTCTGAGAAACAGAATCAATAGAATGTGTTTGTTTGAACAATTGGCTCACCTGATTATGGAGGCAGGGAGATCCAAAATCTTCAGGGTGGCCGGCAGGCGGAAGACACAGGCAACAATTTATGTTGCAGCTGAAGGCTGTAGATAGTCTGGTGCAGAATTTTCTCCTGCTGGGGGAGGGGTTTGAGGTGGGTGCTGTCAAGCCTTTTGTTCTTTTCAACTTGTCAGCTAATTAGATGATACCAACTCACTATGGACAGTATGCTTTTCTCCAATGTCTACTGATTTAAATGCAAATCTCATCCCAGAACATCCTCACTTAAATATTCTGAATAAATTTTCATCAATTATCTGTGAACTTTGGCCCAGCCAAGTTGATACATAAAATTAACCATTACCCAAGACAACTACTTTAAGTTAGAAAAAAATATATATATATTCAAAAATAAAACTGAGAAATTTTACTTTATCTGAGATAGTTCAAAGATTACTTGAAGGATTAAGATAAAAAGGAATCCCTACTTATTCCCAGAGACTTATTTATAGAAGATATATATCAATAAACAAAAAGATATTCTAGTGTCTAGGACAAACAATTTTTCTCAATTTTATGCAGTAGCATTATTAGTGAGCCTCTGAAACTTACTAGGAACCAAGCACTCTCTGATAAATTTTACCACATGCGTATATTAACTGACAGAGTCATTGTAATAAATTAGGAAACAGAATTTATCATCCCATGTTAAAGGTGAAGTAAATAAAGCAAGGAGAAGTTACATAAATTGCCCAAGGTCAAAAACTTAATAAATTTCAGACATGAATTTGAATCCAGGGCACCTAGTTTTGAAGCCGGTGTTCTTAAACACTATTATCCAATATCCTTCATTATTGCCACTGAGATTTTCTTTTGACTTTGAATCTGCTAGTATAATAAAATTAAGTCTAGCATGCTCTAGTGTTCTGGAGGAGGACTGGTGAGATGAACTCAGAATAACCATCATCTCTGATTCTATTTTCTGACCTGCCAAAGAAGTATAATTATTGCTTTGAGTTACAAGGATTAAAGATAAAGTAACCATCACAGTGCTTTGCACACAGCAGAATACAGTAATTTATTTTCTGTCTCTTCTTCCTGCCTCCCTCCCTGGTAACCATATTTCTCCTGCCTTATGTCTCTATAGATATTCCCAAGTGCACTGGAAAAGGACTGTAAGCTCGCCAAGTCAGAATTTCAGATCAAAATACTAGAAAACATCATGGCCAGAGAATATCTGACACAGGAAATGTATTTCATTGAATGCATATGACTCAGGTTAAGGCAGAATGAAAAATACTAATGGTCTGAGTCAAAAAAAAAAAAATACTGCTTCTCCCACTATGCTCTCACAACATGTTGCTGATACCATACATGTGGAGATTCTCCCTTCTAACAAACAAGCAATCAATTCTTTAGTGGACAGCAGGGAAGCATCTTCTACTCTAGTTCAATTCTGATACTACCTACCTGGAGATCGTGTCAGATCCCACGGGTTGAGGAGTCAGTCCCATAAGACACTAGTTGCAAATCTGGACCTCTGAAACTTCTGACTGACCAGCTTGGCTTCAAGTTGTAGTTTCCATGATCCCCTCTTTAGGTTCAATTAATTTGCTAGAGAAGCTCCCAGAACTCAGGGAAACACTTAGCTACTTTCATTGCTTTATTATATATAAATAAACTCCCGGATGCAGGGATACATAAGGTAAGGTGTCAAGGATCCTGAGCATAGAACCCCAAATTCATTCCTATGGATTTAGGGTGCACCAGACTCCAGGAGATAAATGAGTTATGGTTCATCTTCCTGCAAACCTGCAGAAGTTCAGCTGTCCAGACGCTCTTGTGCCGCATACTCTTTGCCTTTTGTGGAACTTCATTGGATAGGTACAAGTGAAGCATAATTGATAACCTGTAGAAATGTGATTGAACAAGGAGGCATGTTCCAGCCTAATAGACAGCGGGAAGCCCAGCAGCGCCTGTTTGTCCAGATTCTCCCTGGCCTCTGTGTGCAGCCTTCCTTCTTGATGAGTGGGGCGGGTCCCCTTCCACAATGAGGGCAACTTGCAGAAGGCCAGCTCCAAGACAGAAAGGTAAAAAGACTGGAATCTATGTTTAGTTCATTTGGCCTGCCTTGGGGAGAAAAAGGAACAGGTGAATGGCATACAGGAGAAGGAGAGAGATTCTGCTTTCTCAGGCCACTCCCGATGATCTAAGCCATCTTAACATCATAACAAAAGGTTATCTTTAGGTTTTTTCTCTCTGAAGCTATTCTAAATCTCCTTCAGGGACCAAGGACAAAATAACAAAGACTTCAACAAAAGATATGTTTATTATTTAGTCACTTAGGAAACAATAAGGGAGTTTCGAGCCAGAAACCATAAATACAAACCAATATCTGGGTATGCATGCATGCATCTGTGTGTGCGTGTATGTATGTTTTACATACATATCATAATAGCACATAGTGTGCTATTTTTTATCAGAATAATCCTTCCCTCCTCCTCAAAGTCAGCAATAATATGATACTGTAGACATTTTCCATAGTTAAATTAACATAGGCTTTGCACAATAAAGGCTTTAACCCAAAAAGTTGATACTCACTATGCCAATATATTCATTACATTTTAGATTTTTTGTTTTCTTAGAGTAATGCTTACGCACATATTTAGCATACATGTATACATACACTTATATTGAGATGGATGGATAGAATATTCTCTCTAAACCAGTACCTAACAGTGCAATTTTTATTCTTTAAAAGTTTAAAAGAAGTCCTGACTCAATCAGGCATGCCTGGAGCCATTTTCACCTGAAAATGTTCCCAAATATTTTCTTGAATGATTTTTTTTCTTCCAAATCTAAAACCAAGTTTGTAACTGATTAAATAAGAATGATATTTTTTTCCAGGTAGATTTTTCAGAATATTTAGCATAGCTACAAATAATCAGGGGGAGGTTACGATATTTCCATTATTTTTTTCTCATAGGTAGACTCAGATTTTTACTTTTCATCATTTTAATAAAATAAAATCTAAGGTTAAAGGATGATGTCCTTAGGGTGTTCATGTTGCTATAATGCAAGGGTGTCCAACCTATTCATTTGTCTTTTCTGTAGCACATTGGAAGTAAAAGGGTGGTTTTTAGTCACGTATTAAATAAACAAACACTAATAAAAGCTGATTAGAAAAATAAAGAAAAAGAAAGAGAAAAGGAAGAAAAGAAGGGAGAGAGGGAAAAGGAGGGGAGGAAGGAGAGAAGGAGAGGGGAGGGGAAGAGTGGAAGAGAGGGGTGAGGAGAGGAGAGAAAAAAAAAAGGAAAGAAAAGAAAAAAACCTGGTCACAGGTCACTGTGTACTTTTCATGATATCCAACACAACACATAAGCAAGTATAAGTCCTCACAAAATCTGCATGTGGTCTATAGGCTGTAGGTTGGGCACCCCTGCAAGGATTAGAAATTACTTGTGCCTGGGTAATTTATAAAGAAAACAGGTTTATTTAGTTTGCAGTTCTGCAAGCTGTACAAAAAGCATGGCACCAACATTCGCTTCTGGGGAGGGCTTCAGGGATCTTCCAGTAATGGAGGAAGGGAAGGGTGGAGCAGGTATGTCAGGTGGCCAAAGAGGGAGAAGCAGGGAAGGTGCCGCCGTTTACACAAACAGCTCTGCAGGGAACTAACAGGAGAACTCACTCAGTATTGTCAGGATGCACCATGCCGTTCAGGACTGATCCACCTGCACGGCCCAAACCCTTCCCTGGAGGCCTCACATCTGACGTTAGGGATCACGTTTCAACATGAGATTTGTATGGAACAAATACCCAAACTGTATCAGATGTGAAAACCTGTAACATCAATGAAACTATCCTGAGTAAAGTAAATTTATTTTTTATCACTCTGGGATTTGGAACCAGCCTTTTCTTCAGGGTGATTCACGTGGAACTTAATCCACAGGCAGCTTTCCTAGGGATTTCTGCCGTGTGGACGCCTGACCGCCTGTGTCATTATTCAGTATCCTTACGGTGACCAATTCCTAAATCACCTGCTCATCCACAGTTCCTCTTTCTTTATGTCTTAACCCCTATATATACTTCCATCATGATTAATGCAGACAACCCACAATAATTTATGTTCTTTCTCAGTTAAAAATGTGTATTTTTAATTTTTTTTAAAGTTTTTTTGGAACCAGGAACAAAGACAAGAACAAGGACAGTCAAGTTCATGTCATAGGATTACACATTGTGGTCCCTCAGAAACCCTCAGACAAATCAAAATACATCCAAGCCTATAGACAGAGTGCAGTTAGAAATTTAAACACCATCAGGAACGCATGTATCTATTTATCATGCGCAGAAATTCTCCCAGTCATTAGATCTCTGATTTTCTCTAAATGTCAAGAGTTTTTTTTTAAATTTTATAGTCTGAAATTTATATTGTTTTACCTGAAGTGCTCCATAGCAGCAGGATTGTCTCATGGTTTCTGAATTCTAAATTTCTAAAAGGCACCTCTAATTGCCCTAATACTTTAATCAGGACCCCAAAAGTCACAGGGAATGAAATAGCATCCCTCTTCCTCAAATATAAAATTTGAAAGGACACGTCCTTTATACAGGTATATTAAATGTATATCGATTATTTCTCTTCCCTCTTGTCACAGTTAAAAATATTTCTTTATTTTAGCCTCCCTTTTCCTGTAACCCAGCTAGTACAATGTCTTCCACCTGATTTCACTGCCTGCAGCTTTTCACTGCTTTGATAAATTCTCCAGGACTCCATGAATGAAGTCTTCATGACTTTTAGGAATGGGGACTATAGGCCAGTAGAATTTTGATGAGAATAAAGGAGAAGAGCAAGGAATTGATTTGAAAAAATCATGGACTTTGGGGTTAGAGACCAGATTTGTAATCTTGGCTCTTTCATGAATTATTTGCCACAAATAAAATTGCTTAACTTCTAAAAATCTTTAGGTTCTTTTCTGAAAAATATGAGTTTTTGCAGTAAGTATAGAATACCAGGAGCTTTGCAAAGAATAGGAAAAGAAGCCTGACAAGATTGCATATTTCTTTATTAATCCTCAAGACTCCAGAGGTACCTTCTTGGTGACTTGGACTAGTCACTTGAAAATATCTGATAGGTCAGCAGAATCAGAATAGTTTCAAAGTGTTTTCAATTTCACTTTGTGATATTATTGCTGGCTTTTCACATAATCTCTCTTTTCCAAACATTCTTCTCACAATATTTATTGGACATGCATATAAGACCTAATGGCTAATTAAGACAAAAGTATTATAGATATTTACACAAAAGTATTGATATTGTATTTAAGAGCACCAGAATGCTAAGATTGACTGTTCTATCTGTTTATCATCCTGAACATGTATTTTGAGTCTAGAATGAGAACAGAGCTATATTCAGAGTTTTCTAGTCTGAGATGCTTTCTTCTATTTGTGGAATCTGAACAGGATTATGCTTATGGTTAGGCAAAACTCTAGTGGCCGCCCTCAGTGGGAAAGGTGGTGTGGAAGAAATTAACTTGAGGCAAGGAAATAATAATAGCCTAAAATGTAGATTTTCATTTTTATTTAGATAGTAATTTTCTGACTCAATAATAGTATTTATAGTGGCATTCATTGACTTGGTTTCAATAAAGTTTCCAATCACAGATGTTATTAATTTCCCTCAGAAGCCACAGACTACCACATATTGCAGGATCTTTGATTTGTCTCTTTCAGAATATCACACAAAATTTTATTTGGACAGAGGAAAAGGCAAAAGAGAAAATATAAAAGCAAATGATTGTAAAACCAAGTACTTATACTTTAGTGCAAAACTTTGGATCATATTTAAAATTAAATTTTATAGTAACTGAAGTGAAAACTCAAAAGTATGTTTTGTGATTTTCTGTCTCATATCTTGTGCCCCACATATTATGTATTCTAATTATATTTTAAATTTCATACAGTTTTTGATATAACATTTGTCAATTAGTAAATCAGAAAGAGTAATGTTACTCAAAGTTTATGTTTGAAGTGAAACCATCCAAAATGTATATAGGACAGATCTTTAAAAATATTTTAAAAGCTAAATTTTTAATAGCACATATTTACCTATATAAATATGACTATAAAAAAATCTCTACCTGAATTTTTAGAAAAGCCATTGTCTCTATCACTCCTTAATACCAGTCACATGCAATGTCATTTCCATTCAATTATGTCCAGCTGCCCTTTGACCTTTCACCATGTTTGTGTCCAGAATTGACAATTAAGTACGCAATTTGGCCTCTTGGCCCTTGGGTGAAACAAAATTGACATGACCCATGGTTTATAACTGCTATAACAAAGCATGGACAGATATTGACAAAATGATCTCAGCTAACCTACATACCGAATTGGAAATCTGGAACCAGAGACTGAATCTCCAAAGAGAGAAATTCTTCATGTGCTCATAGGTTGTTGTTCTATACAGTGCAGTGGAAATACGCAACATTGTGGTATTGAACACAAGATATCACAAGAGTTTTCCTAAGAGAAACTGGAGTGACTATACATCCCTATAAATCAGCCTTCAGATTAAAGAAAAACTCTAGTGGAAAGATAAATGGCTTAGTACAAATCTATCAAAGTGAGGTGGGGAAGGGATTTCTATTATCTATAAATCCTTTATTTTAGATACCATAAATTGTATGGAAAGAGCCATCTGGATAAAAGAATGTGTATTGGGGAGTCCTTACATCCCTTTTTGCCATAACTGGAAAAATAAAACTATGAAGAAGAATTGGTAGTGACAGTAAAGTTCAGTGGAAGGAAGAAAAAAATTATGATATGAAAGTTATAGCAACCAAAAAAGACTGTGAGAATATCTTACTGCCATAGCACCAAAAGTAGGATTCAGGATAATTTCTCCTGGTCTGGATTTACTTAAACATTGTAGTAAGTGAACAAATGAATGAGTGGGAATGGTGACAGATACATTATAATATGAAAAATAGTAATAACAACAGCTCCATGATAGACAAGCAAGGAGTTAACACTGCCTGGGAAATTACAGAGATATATTTAGTGACTAGCCTTCTTTTTAGCTATATAATTTAGTCCATGAAAGACTGAACTATTTGACTTGGACAGTTGAAGTTAGCCACTGAGAGTGAATAATCTTGCTGGGATTGTGATTTGTCTGAATAATAAACCATTGAAGGAGAGGAAAAAGAGAAATGTATAATATTGTGTTACTTCTTCCTCTACCTCCCCTATGATTTTATTGTGCCCTTGTAATTGGTTTTCACTTTTCCACTGTATCTGCTTAGTCTGAATATATTATATCAAGCCTCTAAGTTTGGCAGTAATTTTGAATGTTTAGACTGGATGGTGAGCCAAGCCACTAGCATTGGTTTCACATAAAGTTAAAATTTTCCTTATAGAATATAAAGAAAAATGTGATTTACATTAATGTAGACTATTCTATGCCTAATTTTCTAATTTAGAGTTCAATGACACTTTTAGTAAGTACTTCATTAACTTTTGTTTAGCCAAATTGTCTTTCATTTATTAATTATACAAAGGTTGGTGTTTAAATATCAGAGATTTTGAAGTCTGCTTTTGGACTCTGGGTTTCTTAAAGAGAACAAATGCATCTGCGCCTTTTCCTTTTTGAGAACATGAAAAGTAATACATACAGACATGAGTGCACAAAATTGCATCATGCAGCCTATCAAATAACTAAAACCAATGCCCATGCAGCCACCAAGTAGGATCAGAAGAAAAATTGCTGCCTTCCCAGAGTCTGTCATATGTTCCTGCCCAATCCACCACTCTCCCAGAGTAACCACTATGCTGAATTTCATGGTAATTATTATAGCATCTTAGTTTTCTTTATATTTTGCCACCAAGAATGTATGCCCCAACGATCCCACAAGTAACACATATGCCAATGTTAATGGTAATTACATATTTATTTTTATTTATGATATTACTATTATATGTATGTCTCTAAATCAATGCTATTCATAATATTTTTGACTTTTTACAAAAGTATTCACATTGTACATTCTGTTTTTTATTTGTATCTTTCACTCAATATTATGTTTAAATAAAATATTTACACGTAGCTAGAGTTTACTAAATTTTATCATTTCCTGTTTGTTAATTTATATGTGGGTATAATTTATCCATTCTACCACTGATGGACATTTCATTTGTTGTGAGATTTAGGCTCATATGAGCAAAGCTGCTATGAATATTCTTGACATTTATTCTGATGTGCATATATATGACTTTATCTTTACCTCAGACTGAAATTTTTAGTTATGAATGTGGATATCCTCAGCTTAACTACATAAAGACAAACAGTTTTCCAAATAACTTCTACTAGATAGGTGTCAGAGAATTATTGTTGTATACTTTAGCCAATATTCGATTTCTAGTCTCTTTTGTTGCATTCCAATCTGTTGTGTATGTGTGTATGTTGTAGTGTTTCATGGTGTTTTGTGATTATTGATGAGTCTGACTGCCATTTCCTGTTAAGTGATCCTCAGGATTTTACCATGTTTTATTTTGTAATAATTTAGAATTGTAAAGCTATGAAAGTTGTACAGAGTTCCTATATAACCTTCATCCTGTTTCCCTAATGTTAGCATCTTACAGAATCATGGTATAATAATGAAAACTAAGAAATTCATATGGGTACAACAATATTAACACAACTACTGATTTTGTTTGCAGTTTAACAATTGTCTTATCAGTGCCAATTTTCTACATCAAAGTGAAAGCTAGGAGACGGCCCTGCACTTAGAGTTTTCATGTCTCATCCAACCATCAACGGTTTCTCAATCTTTTTTTTTTAATGACTTTTATACTTTAGAAAACTACTGGTAAGGTATTTTATTAAATTCCTTCCACTAAGATATGTCTGATGTTTTCTCAAAATTGACTTAGAGTTAT
This sequence comes from Perodicticus potto, assembly GCA_963574655.1. Taxonomy (NCBI): domain Eukaryota; kingdom Metazoa; phylum Chordata; class Mammalia; order Primates; family Lorisidae; genus Perodicticus; species Perodicticus potto. The sequence continues at coordinate 18,690 of CAUYRH010114260.1, read as the reverse complement.
AAGTATGGGGGAGGAATACTGCAGAGGTAAAAATGTCCTTCTAGTTTAATCATATCAGGGGACACATAATAACATGAATTGTTTCTGAGGGTATTAGCTGAAGTCGTGCTGGTCAGCTGTTATCTGCCAGATTTCTCCCCTGCAAAGTCAATGTCATTCATTTCCATATTCTATTTTTTAAAAGAAAATTACTAAGTATAGCCTAAACTTAAGGAGAAGGGCACTATACGCCACCTCTTAAATACAAAAATATTAAGGTATTTGTAAACATGAATTAAAAGCACCACAATTATTAGTAATAATATTTTGATATTAAAAAAATTTGATTCCTATTAAAATTTTATTTATTAATTTTGACATTGATAAGCAGCTTTTGCAACCAGAATTTATTATTGTGATTTTCTAATGATGGTTTTCTATTTGTATTCTTACTCTTTCTACACGTATTATTTGGAATTATTCTGTAGAGGAAATGTTTCCTCTATCCTCCATTTATTGAAATATACTTTAACAAACATGCTGAGGTATTTATTCAATTCTTTATGTTGTGATCTACAGATCATCATTTATTTTCTTGCTCAAACTCTTCTAGTTTGGTTCACTGGAAGCTCCTTCATTTCCTTCTGTTGTTCCTCAGATTTACCAACATTCTTGTGTTTGCTGGTTTGTTTTCAGGCTTTTTTACTCTTTGGTTTTGTGAGAGACTTCAAGATTGTCCTGTGTTTTACCTTGGCAAAGTCCTAGAATCAGCCATTTTTCCAGGACACCACAGTTCTGTTTATTGGAGATTATGTAGAATCTACGACCTTAGTATTTGATATATGTTGCTTCTGGGTGCTTCTAAGCCCTCTTAGTGGACAGAGATAGTAATATATGTATATATATAAAATGTTATAACCCATTTATGGACACACATCTTAAAATGTTTTTTATCTATCCATGTGTTAAGCTAAAAATAAATTAATACTGTAGTGAACTATTATAAATGTATGTCACCTTGGCATCCATTCTGAAGACAAGTTTAACTTTCTTTTACCGGAAATAGTTGACACAAAATCAATAGCTAGATTCTGGAATCCCAGATTTCCTGCTGCTTTCTTTAAATGGAACATTCAGGCATTTGCTGGTGAACTTAAAGTGATCAGACCCTAACCCTATTCTCTTAAATATAATATTGATTTTCTTTCTCTCTCTCTCCTCTCTCTCCTCTCCTTGGCGACCCAGAGACTGAGAACTGCCTCCTGACTCAGTGTGCCCTCCTTGTCCAGAATCTATAACTAAAAATCTTCAAACGTATTTTCCACCGTGGTGATATATTGAATTTACAGCTTCCTTTTGATTGATCAGAGACCACTCCAAGCTTGCTTTTCCCCGGGATTCATGGGAGTACACAAGGTCAATCAGCAGAGCTGCGGTCAGGAAGGCATAAATTGAACATGGGTTAGACAAGAGCCATAAACACATCTGCCAGTTATAAACAAGTCTCCCACATGAGGGATCCCACTGGTAATGTGTTAAATAATTAGACACAAGGCCATCTACCAGGCAAAATAATTATCCCACAAAAGCACAGTGTCACATCCACATTCAGGTTCCCTTATTTTTCATCAGAGCAGAGTTGCTAGTCACTCTGATGCTAAAACTCCAAGTTAGGTGGGGGCTTCCAAATAATATGATGTGAAATAAGATAGTTTAAAAATAATTTTGGCAAAGCAAAATTCTTAAGCAGATTGCATAAAGAGTGTTAAGGTAAATAGTAGTTAGAAACAGCAAGCAAAGATTATAATAAACTCATCTGACCACTCATTGTTTGTTCACATACTAACAACACCTTAGTGTAAGAGCAAGTAAAAAGACACATTAAGAATTTTTTGAAATAGCAAAATTTTACACAAAATTATAGCCACAAATTGAAGAGAGGTGAGCTTAACAGATACCTATTGAAAGTAGTATTACAATCAAGTGCATGATGAAGATATTAAGTTAGATACTTAGCCATTCAACCTTGTCTTCTCCAGTGATCAAACAAGGTGGAAACTAGATATTGACTTAACTTAAATACACAAGTGTTTGGTACATTAAACCAAACAGGTACAAACCTGCTGCTAATGATTGTATATGATTATATTTTAATCAACATTGTGAAGTAACATTTGGTAGAATTTTTTTTAATTGTTGGGGATTCATTGAGTGTACAAAGAATGAGGTTACATTGATTACATTTGTTAGGTAAATTGTGTCACACAATGTAACTCCCCACCCCCTTCCTCCTTCCCCGTCTTTGCTCTTCCCTCCCCCCCACCCCCCATGGTATACTAGGTCATTATCATAATTGAGTACATAGGATTCTTGCTTCTCTATTCTTATGATGCTTTATTAAGAATAATGTGTTCCACTTTCATCCAGGTTAATACAAAAGATGTAAAGTCTCCATCTTTTTTAGTGGCTGAATAGTATTCCATGGTACACAAATACCACTTGTTAATCCATTCCTGTGTTAGTGAGCATATAGGCTATTTCTACATTTTGGCAATTGTAAATTGAGTTGTGATAAACATTCTAGTGCAAGTGTCCCTGTAGTAAAAGTATTTTTTTTTCTTCTGGGTAGATGCCTAGTAATGGGATTATAGGATCAAATGGGAGGTCTAGTTTGAGTTCTTTGAGAGTTATCCTTCCTTCCTTCCTTGTATTACTTTGCAGTCCCACCAGTTGTGTAAAACTGTTCCCTTCTTTCCACATCCATGCCAGCATCTACAGTTTTGAGATTTTGTGATGTGAGCCACTCTCACTGAGGTTAGATGATATCTCAGGATGGTTTTGATTTGCATTTCTCTAATAATTGAGACAATGAGCACTTTTAAATATATTTTTTAGCCATTTGTCAGTCTTCTTTAGAGAAGTTTCTGTTCATCCCTCTTGCCCATTGATATAAGGGATTGTTGACTTTTTTTGTGTTGATTAATTTGAGTTTTCTGTAGATCTTGTTATCAAGCTTTTGTCAGATTGAAAATATGCAAATATCCTTGTGTAGGGTGTCCATTTGCTTTGGTTGTTGTCTCCTTAGCTGTACAGAAGCTTTTCAGATTAATTAAGTCCCATTTGTTTATTTTTGTTGATGTTGCAATTGCCCCAGAAGTCTTCATAAAGTCTTTCCCCAGGCTGATAACTTCACATGTTTTTCCCATGCTTTCTTTGAGGATTTTTTATCATTTCATGCCTTAAATTTAGGTCTTTTATCCATCTGGAATCAATTTTTGTGAGTGGAGAAAGGTGTGGGTCCAGTTTCAGTATTTTACATGTAGCTATCCAGTTCTCCCAGCACCATTTGTTCAATAAGGATTCATTCTTCCAGTGTACATTCTTGTTGGGTTTATCAAGGATTAGGTGGCTTTGTAAGATGGTTGTTTCATCTCCTGGTTTTCTCCTCAGTTCCAAATGTCTATATCTCTATTTTTTCTGCCAATATCAGTCTTTTTTGATCACTATGGCTTTGTACTACAGCCTAAAGTCTGGTAGGCTGATGTCCTCACCGTTGTTTTTTTTTCTTTTTACTAAGAACTGCCTTAGCTATACAGTGTTTTTTATGGTTCCATACAAAATGAAGAACTATTTTTTCCAATTCTTGAAAATAGGATGTTGGTGTTTTAATAGGGATGAAATTGAATCTGTAGATTGCTCTGGGAAATATAGACATTTTAATAATGTTGATTCTTCCCAGCCATTACCATGGTATGTTCTTCCATTTGTTGACATCTTCTGCTATTTCTTTTCTTAGGGTTTCATAATTTTCTTTATAGAGGTCCTTCACCTCTTTTGTTAGATATATTCCTAGATATTTCATTTTCTTTGAAGCTACTGTGAAGGGGAATGTGTCCTTAATTAGCTTCTCACCTTAGCTGCTATTGGCATATGCAAAGGCTACTGATTTATGGACATTGATTTTATATCCTGAAACATTGCTGCATTTATTACTTTCAGGAGTCTTGGAATTGAGTCTTAGGGGTTCTCTAACTATAAGATCATGTCATCAGCAAAGAGGGAGATTTTGACCTCTTCTATGTCCATTTGGATGCCCTTTATTTCCTTCTTTTCTTCATGGTATTGGCTAGAACTTCCAGCATTATGTTGAATAGTAATGGTGACAGATGAAAACCTTGTCTGGTTCCAGTTCTAAGTGGAAAAGTTTTCAGTTTTACTCTAATAAGTAAAATATTAACTGGGTATTTTTCATATATGGCTTTGATATGTTTAAGAAATGTTCCAACTATGCCTATACTATCATTGTTCTAATTATAAAAAGATACTGGATTTTATCAAATGCTTTTTCTGCATCTATTGAGAGGATCACATGGTCTTTGTTTATGCTTCTTGTCTTGTTTCACATGATCTTGTTTATGTTTGATAAGGTGAATTACATTTATGGAATGACGTATGTTAAACCAGCCTTTCTTCCTGGGATAAAACCTACTTGATTATGATGTATGAGTTTTTTGATGAGAAGCTATGGTCTATTGGCTAGGATTTGTTGAGAAGTTTTGCATCTATATTCCTTAGTGAAACTGGTCTGAAGTTCTCCTTTTTATTTTGGTCCTTTCCTAGTTTTGGTAACAGGGTGATGTTTGCTTCATAGAATGTGTTGGGGAACATTCCTTCTTCCTCAATTTTTTGGAATAATTTCCACAGTATGGGAATAAACTCTTCTTTGAAAGTTTGATAGAATTCTGGTGTGAAGCCATCCGGACCAGGGCATTTTGTTGTTGTTGTTGAGAGAGCTTTTATTGTTTCTTTGATCTCAGTGCTTGAAATTGGTTTCTTCAGGAGATCTATTTCTTCTTGGCTAAGTCTAGGGAGAGGGTGTGATTCCAAATATTGATCCATTTCCTTCACATTGTCAAATTTTGGGGCATAGAGTTTCTTGTAGTATTCAGTGATAATCTCTTTTATCTCTGTGACATCTATTGTTATTTCCCTTTTATCATTTCTGACTGAGGTTACTAGAGATTTTACTTTTCTATTTCTAGTTAGTCTGGCCAAAGGTTTATCTATTTTATTAATTTTTTTAAAAAAACACTCCTTGTTTTATTTTCTGAATGATTCTTTTGTTTTCAATTTCATTAATCTCTCTGATTTAATTTTGGATATTTCTTTTCTTCTGCTGGGTTTAGGCTTAGATTATTCTTCTTTTTCCAATTCCATAAGATGGCTTGTGGGTTTATTTATGTGCTCTCTTTCTGTATTTCAGATGTAGGCATTAAAGCAATGAATTTCCTCTCAGGACTGCTTTTGCCTCATCCCACAGGTTTTAGTAGATTATGTCTTCACTGTTATTATTCTCAAGGAAGTTAATGATTTCCTCTTTTATCTCTTCCTGCAACCAACTCATTCTGCATAAGGCTGTTTAATTTCCATGCCTTTATGTGGGGTTGAACATTTTCTTGGAGTTGAGTTCCAGGTTTATTTCCTTGTGATCTGAGAAGATATAAGGTAAAATTTGAATTCTTTTGATTTTGTGAAGCTTTAGCTTTTGTTCTAGGATATGATCTATTTTGGAGAACGTTCCATAGGCTGATGAGAAGAACATATATTCTTTAATTTGGGGATGGAGTGTTACATATATATCTATCAAGCACAGTTGTTCTAGGGTCATATTTAATTCCCTTGAGTCTTTGTTTAGTTGCTGTTTAGAGGATCTGTCCAGCTCTATAAGAGGAATGTTAAAGTTCCCTTCTATTATGCTGCTATGGGATATCATGTAGCTCAGACTAATTAAGGTCTGTTTGAAGAGTCTGGGAGCATTTAAGTTGGGTGCATAAATATTTAGAAATGAAATGTCTTCTTTTTGTATTGTTCTCTTGGCCAATATGAAGGGTCTGTGTTTGTCTTTTTTTGCTTTAGTTACTTTAAATCCACTTATATCTGAGAATAAGATTGCAACTCCTTTTTCCTTCTGAACTCAATTTGCTTGAAAAATTGTCTTCCACCCCTTAACCCTGAGTTTTAATTTCCAATTCAAGGAAATTCAAGTTGTCCTGCAGACAACAAATTGATAGCTTGTGTTTTTTTATCCAACCAGACAGCCTATGTTTCTTCAGTGGGGAACTCAAACCATTAACATTTATTGAGAAAATTGATAAGTGTGGTAGAGTTCTATTTGTGAAAGTCCATTGCTTAGTTTTATCTTTTGCATCTCTGTGTTTTGTCCTTTAATTTCTAAGTGTTTAGTTTGCTGGTGGTGCATTGAGATGGTCAGTGTGTAGAATAGGTCTACGTGTTTCCTATAGGGCGGGTCTTGTTTTGGTAAACTTCCTCCATGTTTGCATTCAGTAAAAGATTTGATTTCTCCATCAATTTTAAAGCTTAGTTTAGCAGGATATAGAATTCTTGGCTTAAAATTGTTTTCATTAAATAGATTAAAGATAGCTGACCATTGTCTTCTGGCTCGAAAAGTTTCATGTGAGAAATCTACAGTCACCCTGATGGATTTACCCCTGAAGGTCAATTGGTGCTTATTCTGCAGCTTGCAGAATCTTATCTTTTGTCTTCACTTTGGACAGGTTCATGAGAATGTGTCTTAAAGAAGCTTGATTTGAGTTGAAATGACCTGGGTTCCAATATCTCTCTGATAGGAGTATGTCAAAATCTTTGGAGATATTTGGGAAATTTTCATTTATGATATTCTGTAGTAGGGCTTCCATGCCTCTGGGGGCTTCTTCTTCCCCTTTGGGCTAACTACAACTGATGTGTTTGAAAGCTTCATGAAGTCCCATAATTCTGTCGGTGAACATTCTGCTTCCTCTGTCTTTTTTTCTGTCTCTTTAACTGCCTTATTTAGCTCTAGACCTTTATCCTCTACTTCTGAGTTTCTTTCTTATGCATGGTCTAATCTGTTATTGATACTTTCTACTGCATCTTTAAGTGTCCTGATTGACTGCTTCAATTCCTTCATCTCTGTTATATCCTTTCTATATTCTTCATATCATTCTGCTCTTATTTGACTCTTTTTTTTGAATTTCCTTTTGGTTATTTTCCACTTTCTCAGTAATTTCCTTCATTGTTTTTACCATCTATATTTTAAATCCCCCTTCGTTCATTTCTAACATTTCTTTATAGCTAGAATCCTCTGTAGTAGCTATATCATGATCCCTTGGGGGGGGGGTTGCTCTGGTCTGATTTTTCATGTTGCCAGGATTTTTCTGGTGTTTCTTCATCATGAGTGTTTTCTTTTTGTCTCTGTCCTTGTTCTACTTTTTATTTTCACTCCCTCTTGTTCTTTACTTACCATGCTTCTGATCTAAGGTGTTGAAGTGTCCTTTTGGTGAGGACTGAAAGGTTGAGAAGAGTGAAGAGCAAGAAGTGATTAACAATAAAGAGAAAAGAGAAAGGAAAGGGGGTAAGTAAAAGGGAAGATTAACAAAAAGGATAGAAGAACAGAAAGAGAGAGACAGGAGTAAGAGTGGTATACAGTAGGTCACTTTGACCCACATCCACAACTCCCAGCCTCTGTGGGGGTCCCTTGACATTTGCAGCTCTTTGACATCCTAAACAGACATAGGACCCCACCTTGACCAAATAGAGAAGAAAAATAAAAATATTATAAATCAATCCTAAACAAACAAAAACCCTTAAGAGGAAAAATTGGGGAAAGAAACATATATCAGGGGCAGAAAAACTAACAAAAATAAAGTCCTTATTATTAAAGGAGGCAAGAAAGAAAAAATATATTTACATGAAAAATGTGAAGAACAAAAGAAAAAGAAAAATCTGGGGTGGGGGAGGAAATTTGAAAAAGAAACAAGAAAAAAATTTGTTTTCAAAAATAAACTAACAATAACAACTACAACAATAACAAAAACAAAAACCATAAAAAACTAAGTATATATATCTTGCTGAATATTGCCTGGGGAGAAGGTGATCTTCTGGGATATGAGAATACAGCTGTATAAGATGGAGACTGGAAGCCTCTGCTGACTTCTTTGCCCTCACATACCACAGTGCTTGGAGCCTGAATCTCTCTTCAGCCCACTTAATATACATACTTCTACATTTCCAAACCATATCACTTGGCTAAGGAGTATCTATCCCAGGACAGGGTATATTGTTCAGATCTCTCCAGAAGTGGCTGCCCACATGTCAGGCACTCCTGAACTGGTGTTTCCCTTACACCCTCAGGGCCAGGCCTGCAAGGCACCTTTCCCACAATGGCTGCACACAGTCTGTAGCTGAACAATGAAACCTCCGTTCTGCCCAGGAAGCTCAGTCCTGTTTTCTGGTGCTGTTCAGTGTCACTTGCTCACTTGCCCAAGGTTTCCCAGAACTAGCCTCCTTCTAGGACCCTGATGGCTGAGCCTGCAAGGCAGCTCTTCCACAATGGATGCACATGGTCTGCAGTGGAACAATGAAAACTCCACTCTACTCTGGTGGCTCAGTCCTGATCTCTAGGCTCTGTTTAAAGTCCCTTGTTCACTTGCTCAAAGTCTGCCAAGGTAACTCAACTAAGTGCCCACAGTTGCAAAAATACCCACAGGGAAGGCCTTCCCTGTCTGCACATTCTGACCACTACTGCCACCTGCAGCCATCACGACTTGTGACCTCCAACCAAATGCAAACATTTGCCGCTTCTCCACTGCTTTTGTCCTCCTCCTGTGATCCTGAAGAGTCCCCCTTTCTCCCCGTGCCCCTGAAGGGATGTTTATGGGCAAAACCCATAATCCTGAGATGCCTGGAGTCTTCTCTCCCCTACCTCACTATGCCCAGTTTCACAAACGCTGTGTCTCATACACCATCTTGCTCAGCTCCCTCCAGTTGGTAGAATTTTTGTAAAATGAAAGCAAATTTAAGAACACAAGTTGCTGTAAAAGATCCTTCTTTGAGGTAGGGTAAAAATCATAAATGTTTTGCAAATGAAACAGATTTAATTTTATATTAATTTTAACTAAAATGGAGAGGTACTTCTCCCATTTCTTTATATCTAGAAGTCACTCAATACAAATTAAAGCATTGCTAAAGAAAATGATGTTGAAGAGGGTAGAATGTTAAGCACTCATTACTTTTAGATTAAATAACATTTATTAAATTTAAATTAGAAGCTGAAAAACCTAGTCAACACTGATAAAATTGATTACTTCCATAGTATGGTGTACTTAAATCAGATTTTGTTATTACAATTAAAAAATGGCAAAAATCTCCACAGCAAAACAAACAAAAAAATAGCTGTGTTTAAGTTTCATCTCCGTTCCAGAGGCTATGAACTTCTAATACCTGTACTAGATCTTAAAGTGTCAGTAAAATATTGATAAAATTGGAAATATTTAATGAGAAAATTTAGACTAATATTCAATTCTCTCATTCCCTAAATAACTCTCCCCTAAAATGCGCATTAAGTATTAGTCATACGTGGAAGAGAGAGGCAGAGAGAAAGAGAGAGATTGGAGGAAGGAAAAGGGAGATGAGAGTCCTTCCCAGTAGGACTTAAAAGAGGAGAAAAGAGTGAGACATGGAAGGTAAATGAAATGGGATGAAAATCACAGCCTCATGTGTTTGATTTTAATCTTGGTTAGAAAGATAAGACCATGGGCAGATTATTTTTAAATTTGCAAACATTTAAATTGAACTTTTTCTTCAGTGTGTAGTTCTGAAAGCTGTATGCATGTATATATTTGTGCAAACACCACTGTGATCAGGATATGGAGTAGTTTTTAGCACATCGCTAAAACAAGCACACAGAATGGCCCTGTGCCATCTGTTTTTAGTCACACAGTCTTTCCAAAACCATGGAGATCGCCTATAATTCTTAACCCCACCATCTTTTCTTCTTCAGTTTGTCATATAAATTGAGGCTACATTAAAAAATTGAAAGTCATAATTTTACATTTTAAATTACATCTACGAGTGAACTGCTGGTTACAAGATTAACAATTAAGTTGGAAAACTATTCCTAGAAAAAATGTTACATACCTCTTTGATGAATGTCACTGTGGTCACCTTTATTATTATTTTTTTTTATTGAATCATAGCTGTGTATAATAATTCAATCATGGGGTACAGTGTGCGGGTTTCACATACAATCTGAGATATTTTTATCAACCTGATTGACATAACATTCATGAGATTTTCTCATTTATTATGTGAAAACATTTTTGATCCCTATTTAGAAGTTTTCTCCTGACCCTTCCAATATGCACCACAAGTGTGATCTCACCCTTTATCCTCTCTTCCCCCACCCTCTCCCTCCCCTTCACTCCCTCTCCCCTTTTCCCATCTTCTTGTGCAATAATTGGGTTGTAGCCTTCACTTGAAAGATATAAATTTGCTTCATATTAGGGGTGTATACATTGGATACTTTTTCTTCCATTCTAGAGATACTTTGCTAAGGAGAACATGTTCCAGCTCCATCCATATCAATATGAAAGAGGAAAAGTCACCATCTTTCTTTAAGGCTGTGTAATATTCCATGGTATACATCTACCACAGTTTATAAGTGGAGTAATAAAATGTGATATTTGTATACCATGGAGTACTACTGAGCCATAAAAAGGTGATCTATTATCTTTTGTAACAACCTGGATGGACCTGGAGACCATTCTTCTAAGTGAAGTATTGCAAAAATGGAAAAATAAATTCCACATACACTCAATACTAAATTGGAACTAGTTGATCAACACTTGCGTACACATATGGAAATAAAACTCAATGTAAAATAAAAACAGGTGGGAGTGAGGAGAAGAGAGCAGGTTAATTCAACCTAACAGGCATAATGTACGCATTCTAGATTACCAGCACACTTACAACTTTGACCTGAAATGTACAAAGCAAAAATATGTAACTAAAATGTGTGTACCCCTATAACATTTTGAAATTTTTAAAAAAGCTTTTTTCACTGCTATGTAGTTAAGAGTCAAAATTTTAGGCCTTATAAAATTTTAGGAGGGTAGGCCTATAATCTCAAGATAATGTAAAGAACAAAATTCAAGCCACCACTTCCAAGTGCCCTTCTTATTAAGTATATTCAGAATCAAGCTTCAAAATTACAGCTGGAAAACAAAAAATTTTAAACAAACAAATATTTAAAAATTAATTGGGCATTGTGGTGTGGACCTGCAGTCCCAGGTACTTGGGATACTGGCGGGGGGGGGGGGATCACTTGAGCCCAGCCATCTGAGTTTGCAGTGAGTCATGAACATGCCACTGCAATCCAGCCTAGGCAGCAGAAGAATACTGAGTGTCCAAAAAATAAACAAATAAAAATTAGAATATTTTGAAAAACACACAAAGAAAAAGAGCAAAGAAATAAAGAGATCATTGACTTGCGCAACAAAATCAGCTGACCTAATAACCTTGTAACTGAAGTCTTATAAAATGAGATGAGAAATATATTTTTAAATCAATAGCTACACATTCTCCAAATAAGTTGAAAACTATAAACAGGTCCAAGACCTTCAATGAACCCCAAAGCAATAGACATAAAGAAATACATAATTAAATACAACATAATTAAATTGCTAGATACATCATAATTAAATTGGTAAAAACTGGTGATAAAGAGATGATTTTAAAAGCACTGGTCAGAAAGGGGGAGAAATATTATTTATAGAGAAACAAAGATAATTAAAAACATGCTTCTCAATAGAAACCATTCAATCCATTAAAAAAAGTGCAGCATCATTAAAATAATGAAAGAAAACTGTCAACCTACAATTCTATACCTGATAACACTATCTTACAAAAATGAAGATGAAGAGCAGAGGGCAAGATGGCAGACTGAAACCAACTTTTGGCAGAGGCTGCTGTCCAGAGGGAGAAATAATGGCCAGAAATAAACCAATAAAGTGGCAGATCAGGAGCTGAGCCAAGAGAGATGGATAGGTTTGCATCACCCCTGCTGCGACAAGCTGGGACTCCAAGGAAACAGATTTCAGGTACAAAACCCATCCCAAGGAGGACGGGAATCCTTCCTCCCCTCCCAGAGAAGCTTGAGGTGAATAGAGAACAGAGGACCTTTCCTTTCATCAAAGGGGAGAGAACACTGAGGACGGGACTCCCTCCACAGAGAGATACGGCTGCAAGCTCAGGCAGTCTCTTGCCTGGGCCAAAAGTTGATCTAATGTTCTCTCTACCTCCCTGAACTTCCAATCCACCCCTCCACCTTCTCCTGGCAATCTGGAAGACTATCCCCTGCAAAATCCTTAGCATTTGGCAAATTTATGCTAGGGCAGGGCACCTAATGAACTGTGGGGCAGTTACACTGAAACTATAACTTTAATAGAGACAAGAGTCACAAGGGGAGAGAGACTTGCCCCATGTTGGAAAGAACATAGCTTGGAACCCATGCTACAGACCACCAGGGACTGCGACCCACTGGCTCCCCACCTGGCAGCTCACAATGGCAGCTAGACCCCCCCACCGGGCTCCTGTGACCCAGGCCCAGGCCAGAGACTCCTGCCTGGTTCCTGCAACCCATAGGGCCCTTGGCCAGAGACTCTGCCCTCCAGCTCCCTACCTGGCTCCTGCTACCCCACAGCCTGGGGCCAGTGACTCCTGCCTGGCTCCTGTGACCCTTTGGCTCCCCACCCAGCTCCTGAGACCCCTGGCCTGCGGCTGGCAACTTTGCCCTTCAGCTCTCTGCCTGGCTCCTGAGAACTATGGCCCGAGGCCAGTGACTCCTGCCCATCTCCTGTGACCACAAAGCTCCCAAGGCCGGGTGCTCTGCCCTCGGGTTCCCCTCCTGGTTCCTGCAACATGATGCCAGGGGTCAGAGGCTCTGCCCTTCAATTCCCCACCTGGCTTCTTGCTGCTGGTGGCAAAGCCCTCCAGCTCCCCTCCAACTCCCTACCAGCTCCTGCAACATGCACACAGTAGTACCCCAGACCAGTGGCACCAACCCGGAAAGTGGCAGTACTGCCCTTGACAGTGGTGGTGACTCCCACTGGGGTCAAATTGAGTTGCCAGTGGTCCCCCACTGCCTAGATGCTGAAGACCTTTTGAACTTTCCCATATGATCAGTGTTTGTGCTGATCAGAACAATTGGTTTGGACCTCTTGACCTGGACTGATCACCAGGAATGCACCAAGGTTGTACCCTGGTTGCGTTGCTGTGGGAGTGTGGAATTCTACACTTCCAGTTGTCACCTGTGGGGGGACAGAGTGTCTTAGTTGCATATATATATCTGAAACTGAGATTTCAGCCCAAAGCCACTGATTCACTAGGATTAGACAGAGATTAGCTGGATACCAGTCAGTGCCATCTACCCTACCACACCAAGCAGATCCCCAGAGTTTCAGGCTTTAGTTCTGAATGGGACCTCTGTAAAGCTGTAAGGGAAAAACTGCACTCACCAGTCCCAGTTCTTTAGTAAAGGGCTGGTTATTACAACTCCAGAAACACTCAATTCAATTTCACCTTGCCAGCTTCTCTAGCCAAACATGAAAAATAATCATTGGGTGGAATCAGCAGAAAAACTCTGGTAACATGAATAATCAAAGTAGATCAACTCCCCCAAGGAATGACAAAGGAGACACAACAGAAGATGCCATTCATAAACAAATGGCTGATATGTCAGAAATCGAATTCAAAATTTGGATTGCAAATAAGATCAACAGTATGGAGGTAAAAATTGAATTAGAAATTCAAGGAGCAATTCAAAAGTTACTTCAAGAATTCAATGAATTCAAAGACAAAAATCACCAAAGATTTTGACACATTGAGGCAAGAACTTGCAGTCCTCAAATATCTGAGAAATACAGTAGAATCTCTCACTAACAGAATGGAGCAGGCAAAAGAAAGGATCTCTGACACTGAAGACAAAGTTTTTGAACCCTGCCAAATGCTCAAAAAGAAAGAGAAGTGGGAAAAAAAAAGAGAAGTGGAGAGCAAAAATGAATCATTCCCTGAGAGAATTGTGGGACTACTCCAAAAGAGCAAACATTCACCTCATAGGAATCCCTGAAGGAGAAGGGGATGATCCGAAAGGCACAGATACTCTACTCCAAGAGATAATTGAGGAAAACTTCCCAAGCATGGCAGGAGATACTGAAATTCATATAGCAGACAGTTTCAGAACCCCAGGATGACTCAAATAAAGCATCTTCTAGATACATTGTAATTAACTTTACCAAAGTTAATATGAAAGAGAAAATCCTGTAAGCAGCCAGACATAAGAAAATCATAACCTACAAGGGGAAGAATATTGGAATGACTATAGATCTCTCTGCTGAAACTTTTCAAGCCAGAAGAGGATGGTCATTGACCTTCAATCTCCTAAAATAAAACAACTTTCAGCCCAGGATCCAGTATCCAGCTAAATTGAGGGTCATTTATGACAGAGAAGTTAAATACATTAATGACATACATGCGTGGAAGAAATTTCCCATAAACAAACCAGTTCTCCAGGATATCAGCTCTCCAGACCCCTCCTCCATAATGATCAGCACATAGCTCTACCACCAAATAAACTCACTCTGAAATTCTTAACCAAAACCCAATTTCTGCAGTGGTGAAAAGATTTGAAATGTCCACCAGACGTTCAAAAAACTTGACACCCAAAATACTACCAGGTTTATCAATGCTCTCAATTAATGTGAATGGCTTAAACTGTCCTCTTAAGAGGCACAGGTTGGCTAACTGGGTACAAAAACTCAGGCCAAGTATCCAATGAATACAAGAATCTCATCTTATCTTAAAGGGTAAATATAGACCCAGGGTGAAGGGATGGGCATATGTAATCCAGGCAAAGAGAAATCAGAAAAAAGCAGGGGTGGCAATTTTATTTGCAGATGCATTAGGCTTTAAACCAACAAAAGTAAGGAAAGAAAAGGATGATCACTTCATATTTGTTAAGAGAAACACTCAACATGATAAGATGTCAATTATTAACATTTATGCACCCAAGCTGAATGCTGCTCAATTTGTAAGGGAGATACTAACAGACATGAGCAATTTAATATATTCCAGAACTATCATAGTTAGAGATTTTAACACCCCTTTGGCAGTGTTGGATAGAACTTCCAATAAGAAACTGAGCAAAGAAATTTTGGACTTAAACATCAACATATGACAATTGAATTTAACAGACATCTACAGAACATTTCATCCTACACATTCTTCTCATCAGCCCCTGGCACATCCTTCAAAATTGATCACATCTTAGGTCACGAGTCTAACCTCAGCAAATTTAAAACTATAGAAATTATTCCTTGTGTTTTCTTGGATCATCACACAATAAAAGTGGTACTCACCAATAACAGGTATCTGCATACTCATACAAAGACATGGAAACTAAATAACCTTATACTGAATGATAGCTGGGTCATAGATGAAATTAAGAAGGAAATTGCTGGGGGGAGGAGCCAAGATGGCGGTCTGTAGTCAGCTTTCTGCAGAGACTACCATCCAGAAAGAGAGTTAAAGGTCAAAAATTTAGCAAGAAAGCCAATGGTTTGGATCTGAGCCAAAAGAGAAGGTCGAAGAATGCACATCAACCCTGCTGGGGCCACCTGCAACCTCAAGGATACAAACAAAAGGTGCAGAACACATCGCCAAGCGGACAGGACTCCCCTCCCACAAGAGAACGGCTCGCAGTATACTCCATACCTTCATTCAAACAAGCGAGCAGAGTTCAGATGTCCTCCAACTCTACCCCACGGGAGAGACCCTCTAAAAACTGGACCTCCTTCCCCTACTATGGTGCCATGGCACTCTCCTGCCAGGCATAAAACTGTATAAAACTGTATATATTCTCTACCTGCAAGTTTGAACTCCCAGCACTCCCCTCCACTCTCATCCCGAGGTCTAGAAGTTTGTCCCCCATGTAGTCCAGATTCTTGGATATTTTCTCGAGGGTTGTGGACAGGGCGTGAACTGATGCTGATCTGTGCTGATTTTCTGGCTCAGGAGTGGTGAGAGGAAAGTGAGCCGACAGGAGACTGAGCTGCAGAGGCAGTCCCCTGAGGCACAGAGCTGCAGCCGCAGTGACAGGAACAATGGCAGTGGGGCTCACACCCCTGGGGATGTTTTGAGGAGACACTCCCAGTCTCTGCTCGGCCAGGGGAATCCGGGCAGCTTCTCTGGTGGCAGCCACCAGCAGAGCAATCCTGTGGCAGAAGCACAGGACACGGGACTGAAGGGTATGCCTGAGATGGTAACGGCTGGGGCAAAGCGCAGGGATTAGAATACCCACTGAGAAAGCCAATTCCAAGGGTGGAGACTGCTTTACTCAGCTTCAGATGCACCTGGCCCTTAGGGGATGAAAGCTGAGACAAAGGGCTGGAACTCACAGACTGAGTCAGACCTATTTCCCCAATGTCTGATCCACAGGGGAAAAATTCTGCAAACTTGTTCTGTTTTATCAGCAACATCAATCAGGGACAGGGCTGCAACTGAGTAAATCGCCCCAGCTCCTATCAAGTACCCAGGTTGTTAGACCTCACCTCCCCCTGCCAAACAGTGACAGAGACTGGTGGACTGGCTGAGGAGCCACAGACCCCCTGTGACCCAGGCAGGGGCAAACCTCTGGAGCATCTGCTCATGGAGGGAACTGGATGAAAGCTCTTCAGGGTTTCCAGACACTGGGTGTGACAGAGAGGCAAGGTGGGGAAGGAGGCATCAACCTTCCCAGACTAACTTACTTGCATAGCTCACAGAGCACCAGAGGTAGTTACACTAGAGCTGCCATCAGACCCCTGGTATCTAGTTGCCAGAGACTTTTAGATGCTTTTATTTCAGGCCAGTGCTGTCTGGGACAATTCACTGGGACCTCTTCATCTGGGTCAATCACCCAAGGACTTTCCAAAGTGGTACCCTGAGGGTGGCACCTGTGGCTCAAAGGCGTAGGGTGCCAGCTTCGTATGCTGGAGGTGGCGGGTTCAAACCAAGCCCCATCCAAAAACCACAAAGTGGTACCCTGGGTGTGGGGTAGTGGGAAGATTTGATTTTCCTTTTCCAATTGTTGCCTGAGGGGGGATGTGGTGACCTAACAGCTGGTCTTTCTCCACAGCTCAGACTTCAACAAAGAGTAACTGATTCTCTAGGGTAGGACAGAGACCACCTGAAAATGGAACAGAGCCATTTAACACCACTACACCAAGAAGTTCCCCAGTTTCGCAGGCAGAAGCTCTGTATGGGTCCTTGGCAAAACTCTAGGGGAAAATGCACAGACACCAGTCCCAGCTTTCAGGCAAAGGACTGGTCAATCACTACTCCTAGAACCCCCCAACACAACTTATCCTTATCTACTCATCCAGCCAAACAGTGCAAAATAATCATGGGGCGGAATCAGCAGAAAAGCTCTGGCAACATGAACAACCAGAGTAGATAAACCCCCCAAGGGAACAATTTGGCGGACACAAATGATGATACTATGCATAAACAGATGGCTGAGATGTCAGAAATCAAATTCAGAATGTGGATTGCAAGGAGATCAATGAAATAGAGGAAAGTTGGAATTAGAAATTCAGGGAGCATTTCAAAAATTGTCTCAAGAAGTCAAGGAATTCAAAGACAAAATGACCAAAGATTTGACACATTGAGATAAAAAGTTTCAGCCCTCAAAGATCTGAGAAACACAGTAGAATCCCTAAGCAACAGAATGGAGCAAGCAGAAGAAAGGATTTCTGACATTTAAGGCAAAGCTTTTGAATGCTCCCAAACCTACAAAGAGGAAGAGAAATGGAAGGCAAAAATGGATCATTCTCTCAGAAAGCTCAAGGATAACTCGAAGAAAACCAATATTTGCCTTATAGGAATACCTGAAAACGACGAAGTGGTGTCACAAGGCACAGAGTCTCTTTTTGATGAGATTATGAAAGAGAACTTTCCACACATGCCAAGAGATTCTGAAATTAAGATAGCAGACAGTTTCAGAACCCCAGCACAGCTCAACCCGAATAAGACATCTCCCTGGGACATCATAATTAACTTCACTAAAGTTAATATGAAGGAGAAAATTCTGAAAGCAGCCAGACATAAGAAATCCATAACCCACAAGGGGAAGAATATTAGAATAACCACAGATCTCTCTGATCAAACCTTTCAAGCTAAAAGAGAATGGTCATCAACTTTTAATTTCCTAAAACAAAATAACTTTTAACCCAGGATCCTGTATCCTGCTAAACTGAGTTTCATTTACGATGGAGAAATTAAATATTTTAATGAAATCCACATGTTGACGAAATTTGCTACAACTAAATCAGCTCTCCAGGATATTCTCAGACCTATCCTCCATAATGACCAGCGTAATCCTCCACCATAAAAGTTTGCTCACCCAGAAACTTCTTATCAAACTCCAACTTCCACAGTAACGAAAGGATTAAAAATGTCCACTAGTCTCTCTAAAGATTTATCAATATTTTCAATTAATGTGAATGGTTTAGATTGTCCTCTAAAGAAGCATAGGTTAGCAGACTGGATACAAAAACTCAGGCCAGATATCTGCTACATACAAGAATCTCATCTTACCTTAAAAGATAAATTTAGACTTAAGATGAAGGGATAGTCACCTATATTCCAGAAAATGGAAAACAGAAAAAAGCAGGTGTTGCAATCTTATTCACAGATACAATAGGCTTTAAACCAACCAAAATAAGGAAGGATAAGGACAGTCATTTCATATTTGTTAAAGGTAATACTCAATATGATGATATTTCAATTATTAATATTTATGCACCCAACCAGAATGCACCTCAATTTATAAGAAAAACT
>CAUYRH010114254.1:0-27605 GCA_963574655.1 Perodicticus potto | reverse complement strand
GTTGTGGTGGGCACCTGTAGTCCCAGCTACTTGGGAGGCGGAGGCAAGAGACTCGCTTGAGCCCAGGAATTGGAGGTTGCTGTGAGCTGTGATGCCACAGCACTCTATCCAGGGTGACAGCTTGAGGCTCTGTCTCAAAATAAATAAATAATAAAAACACATTGAGCAGCACTTGTGAAAGTCATAGCCCAGGGCACAGACTCACTAAAAGACTGTAACCTACTCTTAGGATTATAGAGTACTTCTTCCTCCACATTTTACCACCACATTAATTAGGCTCCTGAATAATAATACTGGATTATAACAGAAAGAGCTGCAAGGCTCAGCCCCTATTTTAAGAAGGCATCTCTAGGGAAACCCAAAGAAAACAAGGTCACCAAAAACAAGGAAGTTAGAAGAACTTGTAACCTCTCTCTAGACTTAAGACCCCTAGATAAAAGAGCCCACGTGGAGACTCCCAAGGGAGTTCTTCAGTTCTTTCCCCCTTCCAGAAGCTCTGGTGCTTTTTACTGATTCTGTATTCCTTTCTAACTTCTAATAAAAGTCATATCTTACAAAAAAAAAGAAAGAAAGAAAGAAAAAATTGTAACCTTTAACGCACACAACTATAACGAACAGCAAACACAGCCTAACTCCTAGCCAGATAATCATAAACTCTCACATTAAAGGCCTATCTACCTCACTTCCTTTAACCCAGTGCATCATGTCTGGTTTTAAGATAAATTATAATGATGCAGTTCAGTGCCCGTAGCACAGTGGTTATGGCTCCAGCCACATACATAGAGGCTGGCGGTTTAAACCCGGTGGGGGCCGGCTAAAACAACAATGACAAATGCAACAAAAACTGTAACAAAAACTGCAACTGTATACAGTGCCTCACTAAGTCTTGTTGACGTTAATTCTTCCATACTTTCCAAAAGAATCCATGCCTCTTTCCCTCTATTGTCACTATCTGGGTCCATTCCCTGAAGCTCCCCTGCCTCACCCAACCATAAGAAATGCACATGTGATACTGCTCCATGTGCCCAGGCGCCTGTAGTCCCAGCTACTTGGGAGGCTGAAGCAAGAGAATCACTTAAGCCAGTGGTTCTCAACCTGTGGGTCATGACCCCCTTTAACTGCATTAAAGGTTTGCGGCACTAGGAAGCTTGAGAACCACTAGTTAAGTCCAAGAGTTTGAGGTTGCTGTGAGCTGTGATACCACAGCACTCTACTGAGGGCAACATAGTGAGACTCTGTGTAAAAAAAAAAATTGGGTAGCACCTGTGGCTCAGTGGTAGGGTGGTAGGGCACTGGCCCCACATACTGAGGGTGGGGGTTCAAACCCGGCCCCAGCCAAACTGCAACAGGGTGTTGTGGCAGACGCCTGTAGTTCCAGCTACTTGGGAGACTGAGGCAAGAGAATCACCTAAGCCCAAGAGTTGGAGGTTGCTGTGAGCTGTGACGCCACAGCACTCTACCGAGGGTGATAAAGTGAAACTGTCTCTACAAAAAAAAAAAAAAAAAATTATAAGGATGCTAAAAGGCAAAAAATGTAACTTGAAGAAACAGAGTAAGCATTAGAACAAGACCCAGATGTGATGTCAGGTTTTGGAATTATCAGATCTGGGCAATGTGCTTTGGTGGGAAGGCACAGGGAACTATCCGGTGGGACTAAAGATTTTCTTATTTGCTTTTGAACAAAAGGTAACACATATTACTGAACTAATCATACAGAAGCATAGAAACGCAGAGAAAAATCATTTACCCAATAAAAGACACACTACTGTTCAGATAGTGATGACATTTCTGCTTGATAAGACGTCCGTGACCTTGATACAGCATAGATATGTGTCAGCATATGTGTGAATTCCTTATAGACCCAGCTTGGTTATCTGGGAAAAAAGCATCTGAGGCAGCAGGTGGAGCCAATGCAAAGCCCTAAGGTGGGAGAGTGGGGAGCATGAAGAAGGGATGGGCCCTGAGAGGTAAGGGGAGGGCGGATTGTGTGAAGGATTGTGGCTTTTACTCTGAGATGGAAAGGAACAGTAGGATGCTTCTCAACAGGGGACAGGAAGAATTGGTGACTTTTACAAGAATAAATCAGGCTGAGGGAGTCTGTGGTAAGAATAGACCTTAAGAAGTGAGCAATGAAATAGGGGAGTCAAGAGGCTTTTATGAGCTGATGGTGGCAGTGGAGGGGAAGAGCAATGGACATATTCTGGATATATTTTGTGGGTTGTTTTTTGTCTTTTTGAGACAGCATCTCAGTCTGTCACCCAGGCTAGAGTACAGTGGCATCATCATGGTTCACTGCAACCTCCAACTCCTGGGCTCCAGTCGATCCTCCTAGTTCATCCTCCTAAGTAGCTGGGACTACAGGCGTGCACCACCATGCCCAGCTAAATTTTCTATCTTTGTAGAGATGGGATCTCTCTTGCTTAGGCCGCTCTCCAATTTGTGGCCTCAAGCTATCCTCCCAACTCAGTCTCCTAATGTGCTAGGATTATAGGTGTGAGCCACTGTGCTTGGCAACAGATTCTGGATTTTGAAGGAAGAACTAATATAATTGTAATGCACTGGATGTGGGGAATGAGAGGAAGAGAAGACTTACTAGTTATCACTGAAAGTAGGAATCTAAGTAAGAAAAGTAGAGGAAGTGTTGGAGGTTCAAGGAGGAAAGAAACGGGATAAGAGGGTGGCGCCTGTGGCTCATCCAGTAGGGCGCCGGCCCTGTATACCGAAGGTGGCAGGTTCAAACCCGGCCTTGGCCGAACTGCAAAACAGAAAAATAGCTGGGCATTGTGGTGGGCACCTATAGTCACAGCTACTTGGGAGGCTGAAGCAAGAGAATCACCTAAGCCCAGGAGTTGGAGGTTGCTGTGAGCTGTGTGACTACCGAGGGTGATAAAGTGAGACTGTCTCTACAAAAAAAAAAAAGAAAGAAAGAAACGGAATACGATAAGAGAAAGGGATGTACAGAAGCTTACAGAAAGAGAGTCCAGGTGATTTGGGACACTGAGATTTCTCAGACTTCTTTCTTGTTGTGGTGGTTGTTGTTTTGGTGGTGTTTTTTTCTTTTGTTTTTTGTTTTTGCAGTTTTGGGCCGGGGCTGGGTTTGAACCTGCCACTTCTAGCATATGGGGCCAGTGACCTACTCCTTTGAGCCACAGGCGCCGCCCCCAAGTGTTGTTTTTTTGAGACAGAGTCTCAAGCTGTCACCCTGAGTAGAGAGCAGTGGCATCATAGCTCACAACAACCTGGAACTCTTGGGCTCAAGAGATCCTCTTGCCTCAATTTTTCTATTTTTAGTTGAGATGGGGGTCTCACTTTTTTCTCTGGCTGGTCTCAAACCTGTGAGCTCTACCTATCCACCCGTCCTGGCCTCCTAGAGTGCTAGGATTACAGGTATGAGCCACCGCGCCTGGCCTCAGACTTCTTGATAACAAACTAAATGGACAGAGGGCATAATAAATTCAGGCTAATGGATTCCAATGCAGATTTTGGCGACAAGGATGTGAGTACTGGAGATAGGGAAAACAAGTGGTGCCCTTGTCCTTAATCAGTATTTTTTATTATTTAATAATGACAGTATTTATTTAGATTTACCTAAGTTTTAATCACTTTCTTTGCTCACTATTCTTTCTTACATTTAATGAGGGAATGTTTCTCTTCTTGCTGAAATAAATCATGTAGATACAATCTTTTAAAAAATAACTACCTCTTTGTTTTATACACACACACACACAACCACACAAACATGTATATATACATATATATATTTTTTGAGAGAGTCTCAAGCTATCGCCTTGGGTAGAGTGCCATAGCGTCATAGCTCACAGCAACCTCCAACTAGGGCTCAAGTGATCCTCTGGCCTCAATTCCTTTCTTTTTTCTTTTCTTTTCTTTTTTTTTTTTAGAGACAGAGCCTGACTTTGTCGCCCTTGGTAGAGTGCAATGGCATCAAGCTCACATCAACCTCCATCTCTTGGGGCTTAGGCGATTCTCTTGCCTTAGCCTCTCGAGTAGCTGGGACTACAGGCACCCGCCACAACGCCTGGTTATTATTTTGTTGCAGGTTGGCTGGGGTCAGGTTTGAACCCGCCACCCTCAGTATATGAGGCCGGCACCCAACTCACTGACCCAGAGGCACAGCCCATCTCTTGCCTCAGTTTTTCTATTTTGAGTAGCCACGGGGGTGGGGGGGGGGGTCTCGCTTTTTGCTCAGGGTGGTCTTGAACTTGTAAGCTCAAGCAATCTACTGGCCTCAGTCTCTGAGAGTGCTAGGATTTCAGGTGTGAGCTACCATGCCCAGCCCCCTTGATATTTTTAAAGGGATGTCTTGGCCAGGCACAGTGGCTCGTGCCACTCCTTCCTTCCTCCCTCCCTTCCTTCCTTCCTTCCTTCCTTCCTTCCTTCCTCCCTTCCTTCCTTCCTTCCTTTCTTTCTTTCTTTCTTTCTTTCTTTTTTTTGCAACAGAGTCTCACTCTGTTGCTCCTGGCTAGAGTGCCATGGTATTCTCATAGCTTATGGCAACCTTTTTAATTTAATTTAATTATTTTATTTTATTTTATTTTGAGACAGAGTCTCAAGTTGTCACCCTGAGTAGAGTGTCATAGCTCACAGTAATCTCCAATTCAGGCTCAAGCGATCCTCTTGCCTCAGTTTTTTCTATTTTTAGTAGAGATGGGGTCTCGCTTTTGCTCAGGCTGGTCTTGAACTTGTGAGCTCAAGCTAGGATTACAGGCGTGAGCCACCACACCCGGCTGGCCCAAGGCAACCTTAATCTCCAAGATTCAGGAGATGCTCCTGCCTCAGCCTCCCTAGTAGCTGGGAGTACAGGCACCTGCCACAACGCTCAGTTATTTCTTCTAATTTTAGTATAAACAGGGTCTTGCTCTTGCTCAGGCTGGTCTCATACTCCTGAACTCAAGTGATCCTCCTGCCTTGGCCTCCCAGAGTGCCAGGGTTATACGCTCAAGCCACCACGTCTGGCCTTATACAGCTCTTCTTTAAGTGAAGCTTTCTCTTGGCCCTAAAGTTCTTCAGATTTTATTTGCATAGAAATGGTTAATTTTGCCCTTTTAGGGAAAGATAGAAATCTAAGCTGACATTTGTTTCTCTCAACTCTTTGGAGATGTTATTCCATAATCTCTAGCTTCTGTTATCAGCTGTCTGAATAATTGTCATCTTTTGGAGAGGATCTCTCTCTTACTCTTTTCTGTCTACTTTTAAGGAGTTCTCTTTGCTTTTGATATTTTACATTTTCATCAAAACGTGTAAAGCTGTGGATTCATTTTTGTTTACCCTGCTTAGTATCTTTCCTTCCTACTTTTTTTTTTTTGAGACAGAGTCTCACTATGTCACCCTCAGTAGAGTGCTGTCATGTCACTCACAGATCACAGCAACCTCAAACTCTTGGGCTTAAGCGATTCTCTTTGCTCAGCCTCCCAAGTAGCTAGGACTACAGGCGCCTGCCACAATGCTAGGCTATTTTTTTGTTGTAGTTGTTCATTACTGTTTGGCAGGCCAGGGCCAGCTTTGAACCACCAACCCTGGTGTATGTGGCCAGCGCCCTAGCTGCTGAGCTACAGGTGCCAAGCCCTTCCCTTCCTTTCTTTGCTTTTCTTTCTGTGCTAGGATTACAGGCGTGAGCCACTGTGCCTGGCCTGGCCCGTTATTTCTTCAAATATTGCTTCTGTTACATTCTTTCTATTTTCTGCTTCTGGAATTATGATTACAAGGGTATTACATTTCTCATTCTATATGTTTAACCTCTCTATTATATGTTTCATCTCATCGCTCTGAGTTGTATCCTTCATAATATTGTCCTCTCTATCTTCCAGGTCTCTGTTTCTCTCTTCTTCTCTCCCTGGATTCTGTTTAACGGATCCACTATTGATTTTCAAATTTCAACAATAACATTTTTAACTTAAAAAATTTTAGGGGCGGTTCCTGTGGCTCAGCGAGTAGGGCGCTGGCCTCACATACCGAGGGTGGTGGGTTCAAACCCAGCCCCGGCCGAACTGCAACAAAAAAATAGCCGGGCGTTGTGGCGGGCGCCTGTAGTCCCAGTTACTCGGGAGGCTGAGGCAAGAGAATCTCCTAAGCCCAGGAGTTGGAGGTTGTTGTAAGTTGTGTGATGGCAAGAGAATCACCTAAGCCCAGGAGTTGGAAGTTGCTGTGAATTGTGTGATGCCACGGCACTGTACCAAGGGCAACAAAGTGAGACTCCATCTCTACACACACACACACACACACACACACAAATTTTATTGGGGCAGTGCCTGTGGCTCAGTGGGTAGGGTGCCAGCCCCATATACCAAGGGCAATGGGTTCAAACTGGCAAATAGCTGGGCGTTGTGGCAGGCACCTATAGTCCCAGCTACTTGGGAGGCTGAGGCACGAGAATCACCTAAGCCCAGGAGTTGGAGGTTGTTGTGAGCTGTGATGCCACAGCACTCTACCAAGGGCGATAAAGTGAGACTCTGTCTCCAAAAAAAAATAAATAAATAAAATAAAAATAGGGTGGCTCCTGTGGCTCAGTGAGTAGGGTGCCAGCCCAATATACTGAAGGCAGCAGGTTCAAACCTGGCCCTGGCCAAACTGCAACAAAAAAATAGCCAGGTGTTGTGGCAGGTGCCTGTAGTTCCAGCTACTTGGGAGGCTAAGCAAGAGAATCACCTAAGCCCAAAGCTGGAGGTTACTGTGAGCTGTGATATCACAGCACTCTACTGAGGGCAATAAAACGAGACTCTGTCTCTAAAAAAAGAAAAAAGAAAAAAAAAAGATAAATAAATAAATAATTTTTGTTTCTTTCTTTTTTTTTTGGAGACAGAGTCTCACTTTATCACCCTTGGTAGAGTGCTGTTGTGTCACAGCTCACAGCAACCTTCAACTCCTAGGCTTAGGCTATTCTCTCGCCTCAGCCTCCCGAGTAGCTAAGACTACAGGCGCCCACCAAAATACCTCACTATTTTTTTGTTGCAATTTGGCCGGGGCAAGGTTTGAATCCACCACCCTTGGTATATGGGGCCGGTGCCCTACCCACTGAGCCACAGGTGCTGCCCCATCTTTTATTTTGGAAATATGTACATATTTTATATTGTATATCTGATAAGTCCAAGATGGGAAGTCTCTAGAAGTCTACGTCTATTCATTATTTCAACTTGTCATTTATTATGATTTATATCTCTACCTGTCAGTTGCCTTCATTGCAAATTCACATATGTGTACTTAGTTGATGTAAATCGTGAGAATTCTGGTTTTCCTGCCAAGAGAATTTATGTACTTTTGCTATTAGTTGGGGAGAGTGCTATGAAAAAATGTGAGAATTTTAGCCCTCTTTGGGGGTCTCGGCTTCCTGCAGGACCACCTGCGTTCAGTATCCCCGACGTAGCTCACAGTTGAGTGCCTTCACAGCATGCAGTATCAGCTTCAGAATTTGCCCTCCGGTCAAACTCCTCATTTGTACTGTCTTTCTTATTATCCCTAATCCAGTCTCAGCTCATCTTTTTACTTATTTGTTTTTACCTATTTTGAAATAATTCCATACATATAGGAAAGTTGCAAGAATAATACAAAAGAATCCCACATCCTCTTCACCCAGCTTCTCCACTGAGATTTCACTTTTCTCTATCTGAACTCATAAATACTTCAGCATATGTATTTTCTTCAAGTACAGCTACTCTGCTACATAATCACAGCACAGCCACCAAAACAAGGAAACTAATATTAAGGCAATACCGCAATTAATCCACAGACCCTTTCCAATTTTTTTTTTTTTTTTTTTTTTGTAGAGACAACGTCTCACCCCCGGTAGAGTGCTGTGGCATCACAGCTCACAGCAACCTCTAGTTCCTGGGCTTAGGGGATTCTCTTGCCTCAGCCTCCTGAGTAGCTGGGACTATAGGCAACTGCCACAATGCCTGGCTATTTTGTTGTTGTTGTTGCAATTCACAGGGGTCGGGTTTGAACCCACCACCCGTGGTATATGGGGCTGGCGCCCTACTCACTGAGCCACACGTGCCGCCCTCCAAATTTTGTTAGTTGTCTGAACAGTGTCCTTTATAGTCACTGTTTCCTTTCTGGTCCAGGATCAAATTCCAGGACCACACGTATGTAATTATCTTGTCTCTTAAGTCTTCATCAATTTGGAATAGTTCTTCAGTTTCCATGCTTTTTTTTTTTTTTTTTTAAGACAGAGCCTCAAGCTGTCACCCTGGATAGAGTACTGTGGCATCATAGCTCACAGCAACCTCCAATTCCTGGGCTAAAGCCAGTCTCTTACCTCCACCTCCCAAGTAGCTGGGACTACAGGCGCCCGCCACAACGCCCAGCCATTTTTTGGTTGCAGCCATCATTGTTGTTTGGCTGGATTTGAACCCACCAGCTCAGGTGTACGTGGCTGGCGCCTTAGCCCGTTGAGCCACAGGCGTTGAGCCAGTTTCCATGCTTTTTATGATTTGACATTATTGATGAAAGACACTCTGCAAAAAAACTGGTCTATTCTCATCAATCAAAGAAGACATGTGATTTCAACTTGTCTTATTATTTGGTGGATATTAACTTTTATCACTTAATTAAGATGGGGTAGGCCAGGTGCAGGATCCTCTTGCCTCAGACTCCAGGATAGCTGAGACTGTAGGCGGCCACCACAACACTTGGCTGTGTTTTGGAGATGGGGGTCTTGCTCTTGCTCAGGCTGATCTTAAATGCCTGAGCTCAAGCAATCTACCCACCTCCGCCTCCCAAAGTGCTAGGATTATAGGCGTGAGCCACCGAACCCAGCCTTTTTATTGTTTTTAAAATCTCTCTCTGGAATCACTTGAGCCCAAGAGCTGGAGGTTGCTGTGAGCTATGACACCACAGCACTCTACCAAGGGTGACAAAGTGAGACTTTCTCTCAGAAAAAATAAAATAAAATACAAACAAAATCTCTCTCTGCTGTCAGAGGATACAGCCAGAAGTCATTAGTCTGTAAATCAGGAAGTGGGTCCTCACTAGAACCCAACCATGTTGGCACCCTGATCTTGAACTTCCAGCCTACAGCAACTTTCTATTGTTTAAGCCACCCAGTCTATGGTATTTTGTATTGCAACCTGAGCTAATACAGATGCTATCTTCCAAGTTTTTTACTGTAAAGATAATGTATAAGCATTTTTACTTACTAATTAGTAAGAAGCAGGTACGTACTTTGCAGGGAGCTACAATGAAACTATTCTGTCCCTCATCAAACTTTACCCACCGGGAACACTCGTTCTCCTTGATTGACTCCTTCCCTGCCCCTACTCCTTCTTTCCATCTCACCCTCCCTTTCTTCCTCCCTCCGTTTCTTTCTTCTTCATTCTTCCTTCATCCCTTTATTCTTCCCTGAGATCTCAAAATAGATAAGTGACCATTTCACCTCCCAGTTCATTCAGAATCATGACTGTGTCTCTTCAGATAGGCACTCTTTCCTTTTTCTAAACCAGCAGGGCCCAGAGCTTTCGGAATAGGAACAAAATAAGTCTCTCATTTGGTGTAATTATGAGAGGTCCCAAGCTCCACTCCTTGGTTCCCTGGTCATTTTATTTCTTCTTTGGAAGAAAGAACATCATTACTTTTCTGGTTCAAAGCATCCAACTCCAGATCCAGATTAGTTTCTTTAAATGGAGATATTTTTTCTTTCTTTCTTTCTTTTTTTTTTTTTTTTGGAGACAGAGTCTTACTATGTCGCCCTCTGGTTTCACAGATCACAGCAACCTCAAACTCTTGAACTTAAGCAAGTCTCTTGCCTCAGCCTCCCACGTAGCTGGGACTACAGGTGTCCACCACAACGCCCAGCTATTTTTGTTGTTGTTGTTGTTGTTGTCATTGTTGCTTTAGCAGGCCCAGGCCTGGTTCAAACCTGCCAGCCCTGGTGTATATGGCCGGCGCTGTACCCACTCAGTTACAGGCGTAGCCCTTAAATGGAGTTTTTTGTTTGTTTATTTGTTTTAGAGACAGAGTCTCACTCTGTCACCCTTGGTAAGAGTGCCGTGATATCACAGCTCACAGCAACCTCCAGCTCTTGGGCTTAGGTGATTCTCTTGCCTCAACTTCCTGAGTAGCTGTTAAATAGAGTTTTTTTGTTTGTTTGTTTTTTGTTTTTTGTTTTTTTTTGAGACAGAGCCTCAAGCTGTCACCCTGGGTAGAGTGCTGTGGCATCACAGCTCACAGCAACCTTCAATTCCTGGGCTCAAGCAAGGCTCCTGCCTCCGAGACCTCCCAAGTAGCTGGGACTACAGGCGCCCGCCACAACGCCTGGCTATTTTTTGGTTGCAGCTGTCATTGTTGTTTGGCAGGTCCGGGCTGGATTCGAACCCGCTAGCTCAGGTGTACGTGGCTGGCACCTTAGCCCACTGAGCCACAGGCGCCAGGCCTACAGTGTCTGATGTTAATACAATCATAGGCGGTATTACTGGGAGAGGCAAGAAATACAGAAATACCAATGCAAATCCAGAAAGTCTTTCTATAGAGGCAAATTTATTCTTCCTCCATTATGGAAGAGATACCACATAACAAACTAGAAACCAGGTGCCCTTAAGTTATCCTAGTATCATACTGAAGATTGAGGGTTGCCAATGCTAATGGCGAATTTGGCATATGATGGCTGTATTGACAGACCAGCTTGTTCTTGATTGTCTTCTAATGAGAATATAAACCTTAGGAATTAAGATGTTGCCTGATTTGTTTATTCAGTGTATTTAGCATAGATCTGTGTTTGGGAAATACTGAGTGTTTGATAAACATTTACAGAATGAATATAAGGTTGACCATCAGCTGCTCCTCAGGAATCAGTAAGGGTTTCATGTTGGACCTTCCGGTCTTCAGGCAAAGCTGGCAATGGGATCTTTTGTTTGAAGAATTTTCCTTCCCTGCCATCTTTCAGAGCTGCTTCTGTGTGGAAGGTAAGGCTGAAGTCAGAAACTTCTGGTTGATGCTGGAATATTGTGCATACCCATCTGTAAATCAGGGCTAAGTTTTTTATTGTCAATTAACTTTTCTTGTAGCCAAGTTTTTGACACTCACAGGTGTGTGCTTTTACCTGTGTATTTTCTTACATCTTCACAAGAGGTCCACTTCACAAGGCCCCCTTCTGTTTCACTGCAACATGTCCACCCAAGTTCATCCAAAGATAGCCACTGTATCTGTTGTTTTCAGACACAGTCTCACTTTGTCACCCTGGGTAGAGTGCTGTGGAGTCATCATGGTTCACAGCAACCTCAACCTTTTGGGTTCAGGTGATCCTCTTATCTCAGCCTCCCAAGTAGCTGGCACTAAAGGCGCTTGCCACAAAGCCCCGCTAATTTTTTTTTTTTTTCTATTTTTAGTAGTGATGGGGTCTTGCTCTTGCTCAGGCTGGTCTCAAACACCAGAGCTCCAGCAGTCCACCCGCCAAGGTGGATTAGCACCTCCCCACAGTGCTAAGATTACAGGCCCCAGTCACCATGCCCTGACTAGCAGCTCTATCTTAAAAGGAGAAAAGTTAAATACTGAAGATAGCATACTTTTATTCTAATTTTTTTTTCAAGACAAGAGTCTCAAGCTGTCACCCTGGGTAGAGTGCAATGTCATCATAGCTCACAGCAACCTCCAACTCTTGGGCTCAAGCAATCCTCTTGCCTCGGTTTTTCTATTTTTAGTAGAGACAGGGGCGGGGGTGTGGTGTCTCAAATTTTGCTCAGGTTGGTCTCGAACCCATGAGCTCAAGCTATCCTGTCTTGGCTTTCCAGAGTGCTGGGATTATAGTAGTGAGCTACTGTGCATGGCTAGGACCGGGTTCTAACCTGCCACCCTTGGTATATGGGGCCACGCCCTACTCACAGAGCCACAGGCGCCACCCACATTTTTTTTTTTTTTTTGAGACAGAGTCTCACTTTGTCACCCTCCATAGAGTGCATGGCATCACAGCTCACAGCAACTTCAACTTCAAACTCCTGGGCTCAAGCAATTCTTTTGCCTCAGCCCCCCAGGTAGCTGGGACTACAGGCACCAGCTGCAAGGCCTGGCTAGTTCGTTAAAGATGAGGTCTTGCTCTGGCTTAGGCTGTTCTCGAACTGTGAGCTCAGGCAATCCACCCACCTTGGCCTCCCAAAGTGCTAGGATTACAGGCGTGAGCCACCACACCCCGTCATGCCAAAGGTTTCTGATATCTCAGCATTATACAGGGTAGGTTGGGGTTATATCTGGGGTTGCATAGACTGGAATAAGTGTATCCTTGTCAGGAAATTCAACCAGATCTAAAATTATATTCTGCCAATTCCTAAATGTTCTCCATTTTAATATAACAAATTAATAAATTCCTAGATTTTAAGTACTAGAGAACAGTAAATAATTAAATCTAGATGAAATAGAAAAATTTCTAGGATTATATCAATAAAACTGACACAGATGAGGTAGAAGCCCTGAAAAGATCAATACCTGCTGAAGAAATTCACAGGGTGGTTAAAAATCTATACCTGAGAAAGGCACTAGGCCAAAACAGTTATATATATAACCTCTATAATTTTTTGAAGACCATGATTTTTTTTGAGACAGAGTCTTACTTTGTCACCCTTGGTAGAGTGTCGTGGCGTCATAGCTCATAGCAACCTCAAATGCTTGGGCTCAAGCAATCCTCTTACTTCAGCCTTCCGAAAAACTAGGACTACAGGTGCCCACCGCAACGCTCATTTCTTTCTTTCTTTCTTTCTTTCTTTTTTTAGAGATGGGGTCTTGCTCTTGCTTAGGCTGCTCTTGAACTCGTGAGCTCAGGCACTCCAACTGCCTTGGCCTCCCAAAGTGCTGGGATTACAGGCATGAACCACCACGTGCCACCACCATGATATTTTTTAAAGTCTGACATGTAAAGAGTTTAGATTATGTATTTATGTATGTATTTATGGTGAGGGACAGGGTCTTGTCCTGTTGCCCAGGTTGGAGTGCAGTGTTGTAATCATAAGTGACTGTAACTGCCAACTCTAGGACTCAAGCTATCCTCTTGCTTCAGTCTCACAAGTAACTGGGACTATAAGGCCTACACCACCATGCCCAACTTTGTTGGTTTTTGTTTTGTAGAGATGAAGTCAGGCTATGTTGTCCAGCTTGGTCTTGAACTCCTGGTCTGAAGTGATCCTCTCTCCTCCGCCTCCCAAAGTGCTGGGATTAGAGGTGTGAGCCACTGCACCCGGTCTCAATGTTTCCTTTAAATATGTGCAAGTGTGAAAACTTACTATATTTTTCTGTGGAGCCAGCAAAATACTGATACCTCTCAAACTGAATAGCTCTCCAAAATAAATATATAGATAAATTTCACTTAAAAATATATGCCTGCTTTCTTCTAGGGGAAAGTCCCCGGACTTTCGGCAGAGAGTGCCATGTGCACGCGCACGTAGACATTCCTCTGTTTCTCACTGTTAAACCCACCGAAAAGGGAATCTTGCGCGCGGCGTGGTGCGGAGGCGTGGTCTGTCAGCTCCACTAGGTAGGCAGGCAGTGTTTGTCTTAGCACATCAGGCACACCAGGCTCATTCTCAGCGGGGTGGCTTTAAAAAAAAAAAAAAAAATTAAGGGCGGTGCCCGTGGCTCAGTTAGTAGGGCACCGGCCCCATATACCGAGGGTGGCGGGTTCGAACCTGGTCGCAGCCAAACTGCAACAAAAAATAGCCAGGCCTTGTGGCGGGGAGACTGAGGCAAGAGAATCACCTAAGTTCAAGAGCTGGAGGATGCTGTGAGAGGGGGACATAGTGAGACTCTGTCTCTTAAAAAAAAATCAGGGTGGCACCTGTGGCTCAAAGGAGTAGGGCGCTGGCCCCATATGCCGGAGATGGCGGGTTTAAACCAGCCCAGGCCAAAAACTGCAAAAAAAAAAAAAAAATAATAATAATAATAATTAAAATAAATAATAAAAAAACTAAAAGAAATATATATATATATATATGCCTGTTGTGAGACAGACATTATCAGTCTTAACATTTCTTGGGCCAGGGATGTATTTTTGTTTAACAGGCCCTGGCTGGGTTTGAACTTGCCACCCCTGGTGCATGGGGCCAGTGCTGTAACAACCATTGAGCTATAGGAATCTAGCCAGGTCTTAACATTTCTGTATGTCTTACAAACAGGTAATAACTGCTATTTTGTTCCAGATTCTATTTTTAAGGAGGTATATGCAGTGAACAACCTTGGAAGATAGTGACAGAACCTCTATCCAGAGCAGAGGACAGATTTGCTTACTGTCAATATGATAAAAATAATGCCTTCCTTTAGTAGCTTTGCTTATTTCCCTTTATAAAAGATTTAGAGGCCAGGCATGGTGGCTCATACCTATAATCCTAGCATGCTGGGAGGCTGAGGCAGGTGGATTGCCTCAGCTCACTGGTTTGAGAACAGTCTGAGCAAGAGTAAGACCCTAAAAAAGAGTAAGACTCTAAAAAATATCCAGGCATTGTGGTGAGCTACTATAGTCCCAGCTACTTGGGAGGCTGAGGCAAGAGGATTACTTGAGCCCAAGAGTTTGAGGTTGCTGTGAGCTGTGATGCCTTCGCACTCTATCGAGGGCGACAGAGACTCTGTCTCAAATTAAAAAAAAAAAAAAAAGAGTCATTAATTTATTTTATTTTATTTTATTTATTTATTTTATTTTATTTTTTTTTTTGAGACAGAGACTCAAGCTGTTGCCCTGAGTAGAGTGCCATAGCATCACAGCGCCCAGCAACCTTCAACTCCTGGGCCCAAGCGATTCTCCTGCATCCGCATCCCAAGTAGCTGGGACTATAGGCGCCTGCCACAAAGCCCCGCCATTTTTTGCATCTGTCATTGTTGTTTGGCCGGCCTGGGCTGGATTTGAACCTACCAACTCCAGTGTATGTGCAGGAGTTGGCGGTTGCTGTGAGCTGTGATACCACAGCACTCTATCCAGGGTGATAGCTTGAGGCTCTATCTAAAAAAAAAGGATTCCCATTAAAAGGCAAAATTTTAGGACAGGCGTGGTGGCTCACTCCTGTACTTCCAGCATTTGGGAGGCTGAGGTGATTGGATTGCTTGAGGTCACAGGTTTGAGATCAGCTTGAGTGAGAGGGAGACCCCGCCTCTACTAAAAATAGAAAAAACTGAGGCAAAAGGACCACTTGAGCCTGAATTGGAGGTTGCTGTGAGCTGTTGCCATAGCACTCTCCCCAGGGCAACAGCTTGAGACTCTGTCTAAAAAAAAAAAAAAGGGCAAAATTTTACACTATTATCTATACTATTATTCCACACTGAGAGACATATACCTAGTCAGTAAGAATAGTAAATAGGAGGCATAAACCTTAAGAAAAAGATTAGCCATTTTGTTTGTGGGCAATATTATCTTTTAAAACCTAAAAGAGAAGCTTCTAAAAAACTGTTAAAAGTAATGAGATAGCTCAGTAATATCATGATTGGATACAAAATTTATACACACAAATTTTTTTTTTTTTTTTTTTTTTTGAGACAGTCTCAAGCTGTCACCCTGGGTAGAGCCATGGCATCACAGCTCACAGCGACCTCCAACTCTTGGGCTTAAGCAATTCTCTTGCTTCAGCCTCCTAAGTAGCTGGGACGACAGGTGCCCACCACAACACCCAGCTATTTGTTGTTGTTGTTGTTGTTGTTGTTGTAGCTGTCATTGTTTAGCAGGCCCAGGCCAGGTTCAAACCTGCCAGCCTTGGTTTATGTGGCCAGCGCCCTACCCACTGAGCTATGGGCGCCACCACTATACATACAATTTGTGGCTTTCCTGTAAACTCAATAATCAACTATAAAATGTAATTTTTAAAAATCTTGTTCCGAATAGCAATAAATCTATGAAATTCTTAAGAAACACAACCTCTATATTATATGTAAGTATTTTTATAAAAATTATAAAATCTAAGTCATGGCGGCACCTGTGGTTCAGTGGGTAGGGCGCCAGCCGCATATACCGAAGGTGGTGGGTTCAAATCAGGCCCTGGACAAACTGCAATAAAAAATAGCCAGGCGTTGTGGCGGGCGCCTGTAGTCCCAGGTATTTGGGAGGCTGAAGCAAGAGAATCCCCTAAGCCCAGGAATTGGAGGCGGCTGTGAGCTGTGTGACGCCACAGCACTCTACCAAGGGCGATAAAGTGAGACTCTGTCTCTACAAAAAAAAAAAAAAAAGAAAGAAAGAAAGAAAAAGAAATCTGGAGGAGAAATGGGCCCCAACACATCTGCACACCACAGATCACAGGACATGGCTCAGAGCCCCTGGATGGGAAAGAAGGATCCTGTTTCCATCTTAAACACATCCCAGGGAACACACTGGATTCTGCCCCTTGTTCCGGGAACCTCCACACTTCTCCCCACAACACTCTGCTCTGTCCTGGACCTAGCTGGGCTCTATGCACTGACAGCCTGGGTTTGAACTCTGATCTGTCACTTCCCAACTGTGGGAGTCCGGACAAGTTACTCACTGTCACCTTGTCTGTACTATCAGGCCATTTGCTAACAGCACCCAGCACAGGGCCCAAACACTCCACACACAGAAGTTGAGGTTTGTACCACTGTCCTCTCTCCCCCCACCCCATCGTTTCCCACTTTCTCCACTAACTTGCCATCTGTGTATCCAACCAGAGCCCGTGACCTCTCGACTACAGGCAGGCCCTTGTGGGGAGTCTGGGCTAACGCCCACTATTCTTTAAGTCTCAGCTCAGGCTCCTAGAAGGAAGCTTTCTCTGTCACAGTCTACACAGGCGTCCACAGCTTCATTCATCACGGCCTGTTCACCTGACTGCAAATACTGTGAGGTCACAGCGCTGCCCTTCATCTCTGTCCGCAGTGCCTGACACATGGGTATTGATCCATTTAGCAAATATTTATCGAGTATCGAGTCCTCACTGTGTCGTCCTACATCAGGACATCGTTTTTTCCCAGGATCCTCTTCAGGACAGTCTCACTGGTCATCCTGGTTGGAGACCTTACCCAAAGGGTTGGGGAGATGATCAAGAGTCTGGGGACTTGGCTCGGCACCCGTAGACTAGTGGTTAGGGCACTGGCTACATGCACCAGGGCTGAAGGGTTCGAACCCAGCCAGAGCTTGCCAAACGACAACAATAACAAAAAAATAGCCAAGTGTTGTGGCGGGCGCCAGTGGTCCCAGCTACTTGAGAGGCTGAGGCAAGAGAATCGCTTAAGCCCAAGAGTTTGAGGTTGCTGTGAGCTATGACACCACAGCACTCTACCGAGGGCGACGTAGTGAGACTCCGTCTCCCAAAAAAAAAAAGAGTCTGGGGACTTAAAAGGTGGGGAGGAGACTATAGGGCAGGGGTGGCGGCAACTCTGGTGAATGATATGGCCCTGTGTTCCTTATTTTCTGCCAGGTCCTGACTTCAGCTCTTCCTCCTTCCACCCGCAAGCCCACAGCTTAGTCACATCGTGTTGCCTCCTGCCCCTGGGCTCCCTTCCTGCCCCTGCTTGCAGGTCCAGCCTGGGGTTAGGCCCTGCTCCTTTCCCTGTGTGATTCAGGTCCCCAGGAGGCATTTCATCCTGGATCCCAGGAAAGAGATGCCTAGATTTTGCTCAACCCATCCTAGGGTCTTCTCACTACTAAGAAATCCTTGCTGGACTCTAAAACGTATCTTTCTTGCTTATGTTACTTCCTTTGGCTTGAAAACAGGGGGGGAGTGCTGGGAGCAGGCTGGGCAGAGAGGCAACTTCAAGGAGACAGCGGGGGAGGAGAAGACAGGGCTGGATCTGGGCCTGGAGACGCAGGCTGGCCCTGGCTAGAAGAGGAGGGCCCGGGAGGGCTGCTAATGATTGGGAAACGCAGAGAGGAATGGGAAGCAAAAGTGCCAGAATGCAGGGGGCCCAAGGCCAGATAATCTGACACCGCGTGGGTCAGAAGGCCAAGAAGAGGGGGTGGCTTTCGCCCAAGTCTGGAAGTGTTCTGTGGGCATGGGTGGGAGGCTGGGAGGTCCTGGGGCATCCAGGGCAGTGAGGAGACAGCTCCCCTTCCAGTGGTGGGGCCCCTTCACCATGGGCTCAGAGGGGCTGTGGCCTGCCCTTCTTGCTGCCCCTCTAGGCAAATCACCACCCCATTTCCTGTAGTGATTTTAAATACACACACACACACACACACACACACAGAGAGAGAGGGAAAAGTGAAGTTAGCCATCTAGCTAGCTGGACTTGGGGACCCTTTTCTCAACCTTGTTGCCTGCAGCCTAGGGGGCCTTTCCAGACATCCCTGCCCACCTCTTTCATCTCCAGGCAGCAGGGTGCAAGGGGATGGGAAACACTAGGATCTCCAAGGGCCCCTCTGGACCATACTCTCACACACAATCCAAAATTGGTAAGCAACTTCAGTGAACCTATTTCCTTTTACGCCTCTGTCTGCAACCTCACAACCTCCCCTCCTCGTTAAACACGCCAGGGCCCCACTCCTGCAATTTGCCTCATTCCCTCTGCAATGGAAATATCCTCAAAGCTGAAGGGAATCCGGCTCAGAGGTGCTTGGCTTAGGAGAGACAGGGCTGGGCTGGGATGGGGTTGGGGGTCTGGACTACCAGCTCTGAGCAGGGGCAGCCCTGCAGGGCAGGATGGGGCTGGAGTTCCTTGAGAGGGTGGTCAGGGGTGGGGCAGGCCAGGAACTTTAGTCTTTTGTGTATCACTTTCAAAATGCTCACCATGTTTATGTATAGCTGCACTATTATTTACTTACTGAGTCCTTTAAATCTCTTTTCTTATTTTGCCGCATTCTAAACAATTTTTGAAATGATGTGCTAGCTACAGGAGCTTCAAAGAAAAGCTTGTCCGTGTACCACTTAAAGTCAAGGTGTAGCTGCTCTGGGAAAGGAGAGATTGAAAGCCAGGGGCTGGTCTCAGCACTCGCTAAGGGTCTTCCCTTCTCTTGGGGTTCCCACCATCCCATTCCCCTGCCTTGGAAGGGAGCCAGCTAGACCCCCCACTGGGCTGCAACAAAGGGGAGGAGGAGCTCTGGGGTACAATCCCAGGTGGGACAGGAAGAGACAACCCACTGGGACCCAGTGAGGGAAGATGCTGGACCTGGGCAGGAAGGGTCAGCAGAGCCTGGGAGGGGCCTCCGAGGATCTCAGAACTCAGAGCAGGTCTGGCTCACGTGTCCCAGGAACCATGTGAACCAGGCTCACTTCCTGGCCTCCTTCCTTCTTTCTTTTCTATTTCTGTTTCCAGAGTCCTCTCTGGGGCAGGCTCCCCCTTCTCCCCACATGAGCAGGCCAGCCTCACTGGCCAAACACCTCTTGGTTTTCAGCCTCCTCCCTCTGTGCCCACCCCTCCTACATGGGGCTGAGCCCCAGGGCTCCAACAGAGGTCACAGTCACAGTAAAGAATGGGAGGATTGCAGGGAGGCCTGCCCTGGAGGGCAGAGAGAAAGCAGGAGAAAGCAGCAGCCTTTCTTCTTCATCCTCCTTGGGGAGCTAATTACAGGCCAGCAGGCACTGCCAGGTGAGCGCCTGGGACTAGCCACCCCACACACAAGGGCAGGCCAGCCAGCCTCTCCTGGGGACAGCAATGACCTGGGGACGGGGAGAGTACTAGCAGAGAGACACTTTAGACATCCTCAGCTCAGGGCCCATAATTAGTTTGTGGGATGAGAGAAAAACAACCATCCTCAGGGTGACAGCCAGACATTCAGGCGGCAGGGGTGTGGGGTGGGGGAGGGCAGAGAGGAAGGGACAGAAGCTGGGGCAAGAGGAACTACTCATTTGCCCCACAAGCATTTCCCCCCAGAACCTTGGACTCTTCCAGCCTCCTGGACTCTGCCCCAGAGGGGCCCAATGAGTCTAGCAGACTGGGAGGCAAGACAAATCTATTTGCCAAGGAAGGGGTACCTGTCAGTTATTTCCTGCTTCTCTTGGGAAGGAAATCAGGTAAGGGGACCTGGCCAGAGCAGAAGTTGAGAAGCTTCCCACTAGGTAGCCCGGAGTCACCCACCTACAAGCCCATGGCCCAGAGGCAGTGCTGGAGCTGTTAGTCCACACAAGCCTGTCGGCGGGGGCAGTGGACCAGGAGCAGGGGGAGGGCAGCTGCACCATGGAGTCTTGTCCCAATCCCACGCTACTGCCCATGGGATTCCCTGAGCGGCCCACTCCTCAAGAGCTCAGCCAACCAGGCTTGGCAGCCTCCAGGCAGCACCCCAAGGAGGAACACATCTGATCACAGGTGAGCCTTAGACACCAGCAGCCATGCTCTGGAGGAGCGGGCATCCCAGATGTGGCCCACATGATGAAGCAGCAGAGGGGGAGGGCTCTCAAGGAAGCCCTGCCCTGACCATCCCTGGACACCCCCATCCCTTTCTCAGAACGTGATCTCCTGCGACCTCTGTTTCTGTGCGGGTCCTCAAGGGGGCTGAATAAAGGAATCTGAAGATCTTCTAGAGGGGCCCCTGGTTCACACCCTGAAACCTCAAACATGTGCTGTCCTTTACAAGCTCAGATGCATTATGCAGATTAGGAAACCAAGGCAGAGATGGGGCGCTCTGGTTTACTCAAGGTCACAGATCAAGTTATTCTCCCCAAGGGGGTCAGATCAGCTACAAGCCAGCTCCTTCCCCTCAGCCCTGTGGCGCATTTTATGGAAATGTGATGATGCCTGATTCTGACTTCAAAGCTGTTAGGGTTTTGTGCTTGTTTGTGTGACCACATCTGAGGTGAGTGGACTGTTCCAGGCATGCATCTATACCCAGCCATGATCTTGCCCTGGCCCATGACACCTCCCACCCCTGAGACAGGAAAGTACAGCCCAGGGAGGGAGCCCACATGGGGACATCCAGGATACCCTGACACACATTGACCCACAGAGAGTCACACAGAAATAGCCCCCCGCGCAGGGGGCATTGCCCTCCCAGGGAAACAGTGGGACGTGACTGAAGACAGACCCAGGCATTCCTGGGCCCCCTCGCCTCACTCTCAGCTGCAGCTTAGCAGGGCTCTGCGGGCTCTAGCTCCTTCTTTCCCTGGTCCTGGTTCTCACCGCACGGGAAAGTCCCTCTGTGGTCTAATAAGTGCCGCTCTCTCAGAGGAGGGACAGTCCCTGGTCTCTGGAGATGGATCATTTATTGGCTTCTCAGCCCTGGGCCAGAAATGCAGGAGCCATCAGAGACATGCTCATAGAGGGGAGGAAGCTCTGTGCTGGTCCCAGATAGGTTCTGTTGAGTCTCTAGCCCCTTGCCTTGGCATTAGTCAGGGCACCCTGACCAGGCTCCTGCCCCAGACAGGGGTCAACCTTGCTAACTCTCTGCCCCTTTTCCAAACAGGGTCCCTCTTGCCCATCTCCCCTGCCCACCAAGCTGGGAGCAGATGACTCACGGTGCAGACTGAGAGAGATGTTGATGGTGTGTTCATCCACGAAGCCCTTTAGGCCTGGCATGCGGGCACATTTGAGCTGCGTCTGGGCAGCGTTGTCCCCAACATGCACCCAGCATACGGTCTCATTGGCATAGATAAAGTCCATGGCTGTGGTCTGCCGTGTGCTAGTAGGTGTGATGGTAGACACTTGGGCCCCACTCAGGTACGTAGCCAGGATGTTCTGGGAGTTGGCGATCAATAGCACAGGGAACCGGTCTACTGGCTCTGGAGGTCGGGGAGAGAAGAGTCAGTGCAGGCAGGGCCCTCAGACCTCCCAGGCCACCCCCCTTCAGAGAACAGCACTGCGGGTCCTACACTGTGGCCACACGCACCGTTCTTGGCCTTGCAGGAGCGGTTATCTGGCTGTAGCAGGTACCCTTCCACGCAGCCGCAAGTGAAGGCACCATCTGTGTTGGTGCACAGCTGGCTGCAGGTGCCGTACACAGAGCACTCGTCAAAGTCTGCCAGGAAAAGGGCAAAGGAGGGGGCGATTTCTGATGTGACGAGGGCAGGGAAGTAGGTGTCCCTCAGACACCACCAGTGTGTCCATCCTTATAGCTACTTTGAAAGACAGCTTGGCAGAATCTATTCCAGCATGAAACATGCAAAGTTTTTCATCCAGGAAGTCCAGTCTTAGAAACTACTCTGGAGAAAGAAGCATGTGCGTGTCACTCACCTCTCAGAAAAGATGTCCTACTATGTGCCAGCACTAGGGAAGCACCTAGTGAATTTTACAGTAGACCCATTTTGCTGTCCTCATAAAACTTGAAATATTTGAATAAAAAATGAAATATTTGTTGCTTCAATAATAAATGAAACAAAAAAGTAAAGTGTATGTTAGATGAAAAGGGATAGAGATTGCGGGAAGCGGGGGGCGGGGGTAGGGTGTGATTTTAGAGGGGTCAGGAATGGCTTCACCAACATGGTGGCATTTGCACAGAGACCCAAGGGAGGCAAATTTAAAACAGAAAAGTTTATATCGCTTGTAGCAGTGAAAAGATCGGGAACATCTTACTCATCAATAGGGAGATGGCCAAGTAAACTGTGGAAATAGTCTCACATCACAGTGGTTTTCAAAAAAAATGATGTAGATCTCTGCATATTAACACAGAAAAAAGTCCCTGGAACATACTGATGAGTGAAAACCACTGACAATGGGATATACAGTACGATATGAAATTTATGTGAAAAAGAGTGCACACACATCAACACTACTTCCAATTAACTTTTCCCTATGTAGGTGGCGCCTGTGGCTCAGTGAGTAGGACCTGGCCCCAACTAAAATGCAAGAAAAAATAGCCAGGCATTGTGGCAGGTGCCTGTCGTCCCAACTACTCGGGAGGCTGAGGCAAGAGAATCACCTAAGCCCAAGAGCTGGAGGTTGCTGTGAGCTGTGACACCACAGTACTCTACTGAAAAAAAAATAATAAAAATAAAATAAAATAAAATTTCTCTAAGTACACGTCCACAAACGTACACTAAAGGGAACCTGGAAAGAGAGATAGCAAACAGATAATAAAGTTGACTCTACAGAAAAGGGAATGAGACCAGAACTGAGGGGGATTTGTCAAAGGGGACTTTGTTTTACTTTTTTTCACAACAAGAAAATTTACATACGACCTATAATTTTTTTTTTTTTTTTTTTTTTTGAGACAGAGCCTCAAGCTGTCACCCTGGATAGAGTGCTGTGGCATCACAGCTCACAGCAACCTCCAATTCCTGGGCTCAAGCGAGTCTCTTGCCTCCGCCTCCCAAGTGGCTGGGACTATAGGCGCCCGCCATAACGCCTGGCCATTTTTTGGTTGCAGCCGTCATTGTTGTTTGGCGGGCCCGGGCTGGATTCGAACCCTCCAGCTCAGGTGTACGTGGCTGGCGCCTTAGCCCGTTGAGCCATAGGCGCCGAGCCCATACGACCTATAATTAACATTAGGATGATTTTCTGGAAAGTCTGGTGGAAGCAAATGGTTAGGGCTCCTGTCCATGCGCCCAAGTGGGAGCCTTCACTTTCTTGCACCTTTTTTCCCTTTCTCCTGCCTCAGCCAGGGCCCTGCCTCTGCCCACCCTGCCTGCTCCCAACACTCACAAATGCACACACAAACACAAGCACTCACGTACCCTTGCAGGTCTTGCCGTCTGCCTGCAGCTGAAAGCTGTTGTTGCAGTAGCAGGTGGGCCCATTGAGTGTGGGGACACAATGGTGCTGGCAGCCCAGCCGAGAGCAGTTGCTTCGGAGCTCTGTATGGGGGCAGGAGAGACACACACTCAGGCCTCCAGACCTGGCAGCCACACCCAGAGCACAACTTTCTCCCCACTCCAGGCAACCTTCAGAAACCACTTCTAAGGGCTGCATGTCAGAGATGGAAGGGGCATTGGGGAGCACCCTCTATATTTTGTATGAGAGGAAACTGAAGCCCAGAGAGGATGTAAGACAAGCCCAAGGTCACATAGGCAGTTATGGCTTAGAATCCACATGCCCCTGCTCTGGCTGCTCTGGACCAACTCTGTCCCTATGGGGAGGGGTTCTGATACTTTGTTGGGGTCAGCAAGAAGCGGAGACAGTGAGTCTTATCCCTTTCATACGCTTCTTGTCTGCACTGCCCAGGGATTATGATGTTGGCTTCATCTGTGGGTGAAGAGTGGGCTTGCAATCAAATCTGTCCCAGCAGGATCCCAGCTCTAGCTTGGAAGCACCCCTCAAACCCATCACTTGAGCCTTAGAAGTCTCAGAGAGGAGTCCTGAGGGCCAGGTGGAGGATGGGGAGGAGGAGCAAAACTGTTTCCCTCAGGATCCTTTTTCTAATCTTTCTCCTGCCACTGACCCACTTCCACAGGGGAGACAGAAGGGAATGAGACAGGAGGGGGGAGAGGTGGGAGAGCAGTTGCCCCCCCAGACCAGCGACCCAATTAATGGCCTTGCGTGGGGCCAGGCGGCCTGGCCACAAAGACCCTTTTGTCCAGCTGCCTCACACTCCCACTCCCCCCACCCCACCCCCCTTAGAAGAGAGCCGCCCGAGATGCTAAGACGTTTAGAAGCACTAAGCCTGCCAGGAAGAGCTGGGATGGGGGGCCAGGGCCCAGCTATTCTCTCTCCTCCCCACTTCCACCCGAGAGCCCATCTGTGCTGCCTGTCAAGCCTTCCCCCACAAAGGGGGAAAATATCGTTTGCTCTGGAAAACCTAGAAAAGAGTTTCTCTTCTGGATATG
Source organism: Perodicticus potto (assembly GCA_963574655.1). Lineage (NCBI taxonomy): Eukaryota > Metazoa > Chordata > Mammalia > Primates > Lorisidae > Perodicticus > Perodicticus potto. Next base: position 3,063 of record CAUYRH010114254.1, on the reverse strand, counting down.
GCGTGGGGGGATGAGGAGGCCCAGCTACTGTAATATCAGAGAAGGAAGTTCAAATCCTAGGTCTTTGAGGTTCTTTGTGGTTTTTGAAATCGAAAAGATAATCAAAAGGAAGCAAACTTGAACATGTACCATCCTGTAAAAACGAGTGTGAGTGGCAATTAAAGTCAGCCCCCAGCCAGGCCCACCCCCTTCTGCATCCAAGGTTCCTCGGATGGAAACGTGCAAAACCAGCCAAAGGAAAGGAGAAATGTCTTCCACAAACTCCCTTGCTCCATACTCCCTACAGAAAGTGAACAGGAGCCAGACGTGTCTCCTCCTACGGGCAGATGTTTTCTGACATGCATATGGCACAGGACTTGGTCCCCACCCCACCATGCCTGTCCCTCCCAGGCCTGGCTCAGGACCTCTCAGAGGCAGCTTCTTGCTCCAGGCCCAAACCCTGAGGACAGCAGAAGGGAGAAGTCACTACTTCCTGAAGTGCAGGCCTAAGGCTGTGTCTTCCACCATCTCACGGACTCTTCCCCAATTGCGCAGTGGCCAAGACTCTCCGTAGGCCACAGGGACCTTCAGGGAAAAGACTGCATAGCTAGTGACCTGAGCCACAGGCGGGAAGACTCTGATTTATGATGCTAGTTCTCCTTCCTCAGCCGGGATGGCTTTCCCATGGGTCCCCTCAGAACATACAAACTGTTAGATCAAGAGGGCCCCAAGCAGCTTCAGGGTCCCTAGGAGATCTGCAGGTCTGGGGATGTATGCCAGGGTACTGGTGGGAGTGGCAGAAGAACAAAACTCTAGGCCCCTAACTCCAGCTGTAATCATGGCATCTCTGCTCCTCTGTGTTTGCACTCAGGTTTCAACTACAAAACTTCTTGAAGCAGTGGTTCTCAACCTGTGGGTTGCGACCCACAGGAACTGTATTAAAGGGCCATGGCATTAGGAAGGCTGAGAATCACTGTCTTAAAGAAAGGACCATACTACTAAAAAACATGTATAAAGACACTAATCTCTCTTTACAGATGAGAAACTGAGGACTGGAGAAACTGAGGACTTGTCCAAGTACACACAGCCAGAGGGAAGTACCTAGACCAGGGCCCATCACCGAGGCTCACAGGGCTGTTTGGCCAACCTTCAAGGCCAAGGGGCCTACCAATTTCCTCTACTGTCTCATGGCAAATCTAAGCAGGGGATGAGGACAAGGCCTTATCTCCATGAAAGGTGCGAGGACAGTCTTAGATGGCAGGCCTCCAATCCTACCAGGTGCCCACTGAGAGTTCAAGGCACCCACCTGGGACTGGAGAGCATGGAAGAGTCCTTACCTCGGCAGTGAGGCCCCTCATCTGAGCCATCCATGCAGTCTTGGACCCCGTTGCAGAGGCGTGACATGGGAACACACAGCTCAGTGCCCAGGCAATTGTGCTCATTCGGCTGGCATCGCTGGGTTTTACTCTGTGGACCTGGGGGCAGACAGAGGGGCTAGAATGACCACACTGGTGATGGGGGGCTCTCTGGGCAGCTGTTCAGTAGGAGTTGGCGATGGGGATGAACTTGGACTGAGATTTGAGACACCTGTGCTTTTTAGATCTCAGGAGGCCTCAGAACCTGGTTAAATTCTTCCACCTACAGTTTTTTTATGCCATTCCCAACAGTAGCCATATCTGGAAGCAACCAGGTGGAGGTGGGAACTAGTCCTTCAGTAACGAGTCCAAACCCCAAAGCCCCACACCTATGAACATCAATGCCTCAATGTTGTATGCTTGGGAGACAGGCTGAGGTCAGAGGCAAATAGTTTTGGTGAGCTGAGAGAAGCAGAGAAACTCAAATGACAAAGCTCATCTCCTTCCCACAGCTCCCCAGATCACAGAGCCTGGGACCAAGAGCAATGCCACATCTAGAAATGCACGGTCTAATATATAGCATTCTCCACAATGCAGCTGTGGGCACTTACTTTAAATGTAAGTATAAAATACATACAGGATTTTGAAAACTTAATACTGAAAAAGAAACCCCAAAATATCTCTAATAATTTTTTTTTTGAGGCAGGGTCTCACTCTGTCACCTTCAGTAGAGTGCCATGGCATCATCATAGCTCACAGCAACCTTGTACTCTTGGGCTCAAGCGATCCTCCTGCCTCAGCCTCCCCAGTAGCTAGGACTATAGGTGCCTGCCATGACTCCCAGCTAGTTTTTCTATTTTTAGTAGAGACAGGGTCTTGCTCTTGCTCACACTGGGCTTGAACTCCTGAGCTCAAGCAATCCACCCACCTTGGCCTCCCAAAGTGCTAGGATTGGGCCAGGTGCAGTGGCTCATGCCTGTAATCCTAGCACTCTGGGAAGCCGAGGCAGGTAGATTACCTGAGCTCAGGGGTTCCAGACCAGCCTGAGTCAGAGCGAGACCTCACCTCTAAAAATAGCTAGCTGGCTCTGTAGCTCAGTAAGCAGGGTGCTGGCTACACACACCAAGGCTGGCAGGTTCCAGCCCAGCCCAGGCCTGCTAAACAACAATGACCACTGCAACCAAAAAATAGCCAGGTGTTGTGGTGGGCACCTGTAATTCCAGCTACTTGGGGCTGAGGCAAGAGAATCACTGAATCCCAAGAGTTTGAGGTTGCTATGAGTTGTGATGCCACAGCACTCTACCCAGAAGACAAAGTAAGACTGTCTCAAAAAAAAAAGTGCTAGGATTACAGATGTGAGCCACTGTGCCTGGCCTCAATGCTTCATTCTTGCTCCGAGTGATCTCAAAGTTCAGAGCTCAAGTGATCCTCTTGCCTCAGCTTCCCAGAGTGCTAGGATTACAGGGGTGAGCCACTGCGCCCAGCCAAAATATCTCTCGTAATTTTATATAGATAATATACTGTACTGTATTTTGGATACATCAGATAAAATATTTAAATCAATTTCCCGTTTCTTTTTACCTTTTTCTTTTTTTTTTTTTTTTTTGAGACAGAGCCTCAAGCTGTCACCCTGGATAGAGTGCTGTGGCATCACAGCTCACAGCAACCTCCAATTCCTGGGCCCAAGCGAGTCTCTTGCCTCCGCCTCCCAAGTAGCTGGGACTACAGG